>VURO01033474.1:0-13782 GCA_015108175.1 Pelvicachromis taeniatus | reverse complement strand
CACATGACGGGATGAAGCCCAAGATGCACTTTTTGTAGTCCATCCATCCATCCATCCATCCATCCATCCATCCATCCATCCATCCATCCATCCATCCATCCATCCATCCATCCATCCATCCATCATCCATCCATCCATCCATCATCCATCCATCCATCCATCCATCCATTCATCCAGCCATCATCCGTCCATCCATCCATCCATCCATCCATCCATCATCCATCCATCCATCCATCCATCCATTTGCATCCGCTTATTCATTTCAGGGTCGCGGGGGGCGCTGGAGCCTATCCCAGCTGTCTTTGGGCGAGAGGCGGGGTACACCCTGGACAGGTCGCCAGTCTGTCGCAGGGCTAACATACACAGACGGTTGTCTGTCTATGCGTGAGTCGCACTCACAGTCACTCCTGCATTCACACCTATGGGCAATATAGATTTTCCAATGAACCTATCCCCACTAAGTGCATGTCTTTGACAGTGGGAGGAAGCCGGAGTACCCGGGGAAAACCCACGCTACCTAAATGTACCCTGACAAAAACCCAGAAATTGTACTGAGCCTGAAAGTAATCCACTAATGGAGGAAGCAGAATCATCACCGTCCCGATGAGTAAACCTCTGGCCCTGAAATCCTGCCTTCAGATCATTAAGTCAGCTGAAAATGTCAGCTAGCTAAAGGGCAAGCCGTTTTTCTTTGGGTTTCACAGAGTCAGCAACCTTGGATTCGAAATCGCCTCATGTTTCTGTAGTCCAGCAACTCTACTGTAGAAATAAGCAGCTCACCTTTATGTCGCATTAACTTATTTTATCACTAGATCAAGAACTGCTTTTTAAACCATTTGACACTGACTGAACAGCATTTGACCAAACAGTGGTTGAGTTTCTTGTACATATTTAAATAAGCTAACCTGGGTAGCTGTTGACGAAGCCCTGGTAGATGTCAGCAAGTTCCTCTGCAGTGATGTGTCGCTCTGAATCTGGGGGGGATTTGAAGTCCAGGTCGTACTTCCCCTCACGGTAAAACTCTGAGGCGGCGACGTCCATCCCGACCACCACCTTTTCCGTGAAGCCAGCCTTCTCGATGGCTGTCTGCAGCAGATCCAGAGCTGAAGAGCAAAGAAAGAGACAAGGGGGGAATCTAAAATAAGAAAGCCCCCAGGCTCCTGCATGTTTACCCTAAATGTGGTCCACATGGATGGGCCACATTGAGCTTTGACTGACAGCGTTGACTCAGGATGAAGTGGCTGCCTCGGCTGAGTCACACGTCCACTTTATATGGCTCACGTCTCACGTATGTTTGGTCCATATTTGGCCACAACCGGTGTGAGCACTATAACTGAGCTGTAAGTGGTGAAAGTAGGCCAGATTAGGCTCAACTGTGCAGACAGGCAGTACTGAGAAGTGGAAAACATCCAAATCATTTATGATGACAAACCTGTTAAATAGTATTAAACTTATATGTCAGTGAATATTCCATTTCACATTGTTTTGTTTACCATCTACTGATTACCACTCCAGTAAAGAAGGTGGTTTAAAAGCTGCTGTAGACAGACCCAGACCCATTTTTCTAAATATCACTGGTGAAATTTGATGTTTGAGGCTCTTTCTGTTCCTCACCCTCACTGTTCTCCAGGATGTTGGGAGCAAATCCTCCCTCGTCTCCGACGTTGGTGGCATCTTGGCCGTATTTCTCCTGAATGACCCCTTTCAGTGTGTGGTAGAGCTCCGATCCTATCCTTAGCGCCTCCCTGAGAGTCAGAAGAGACAGATGTTAAGGATTGTGACAGGATGCAAGTATAGGGTGGCAAGGAGAAACACCAGCTGTGGTTTCAAAAGCAGCAAAGCAGGGAAGGTTTAACGAGGAATGCATTCAATCAAATAAACCAGTGTTTCATGAACAGTCGATGGTTTTAAAGGTGGATTCCTACTTAAAAGATTCAGCCCCAACTGGCAGCACCATGAACTCCTGCATGGCCAGTTTGTTCCCTGCATGAGATCCTCCGTTTATCACATTAAAGGCCTGAAGAGAAGAGAAAAGAAGCATGCTTAAAAAAGCATTAAAGAACTTTACAAAGAACCCTAACCCGCAAATCCGTCACGCTCTGTGTTTCTATAGCAACTAATCAAAAGGACTCTTTGTAAAAGTAGAAAGTGAGGATCGATTGAGTTGGACGCTTACAGGAACCGGCAGCACCAGCTCCGTGTTTCCAGCCAGGTCGGCTATGTGGCGGTACAGGGGGACTTCTTTCTCTGCTGCACCGGCCTTACAGATGGCTAGAGACACTCCCAGGATGGCGTTGGCCCCAAACTTGGCTGTTTGAAAGGTCATCAGAGAGAAAGTGATGGGTGTTAATATCCACAGTGTCCACTGTCTGACTTTTATTGGCAAAGTGCGTGCCACGTCATTTCACTTCCCCTGAAAAACTGTTTTAAGAACTGTAGTTCTGGGTGATTTGAAACTTCATGACTTTCAGTAGTTTATTTGGTTCTATGGTAACGTTTTGAAACAACAGCCCAATCTACTGGAACATCTAGGACCAGTGCCAACAACTGCACTTCCTGTCATGTCAGTTCCCATTGACCTCTATGTTAAAGTTAATCCATGCTTTTGTTACATTTAACCTGGATTATTGTAACGCACTTTATTGTGGGGTTGGTGGTGCAAACATGCTGCAGTGCGCCTTTTTAAAGGCTCCTTTATAAAGTTCTTTTATTTGTTTTTAAGTCTCTTACTGCCCACAGAGCTACTACAGCCATATATACACCCCCCCCCCCCGCGCCCTCGGGTCCACCAATCAGCAGCTCCAGCAGTATAAATTTAGAGGTGAGCATGCGTTTGCTGTAGCTGCTCCAAAGTTGTGGAGTGATCTGGCCTTGCATGTCAGGCCGGCCTCGACTCTTTCTGAGGTTAAAACTCTTCTTAAAACATATTTATTTTCTGAAGCCTTTGGCACTCTTTTAAGGGGTTCGCTCAATTTGTTTTAGTTTAGTTATTTATTTATTCTTTGTTTATGCTATTTATCTATGTACAGCACTTTGTGAACCCTGGCTTTATGTTAAAGTGTTTTATAAATAGTATGGTTACAACCTGGCTACATTATAGGGGCGTGGCCACTTTGACAGACAGGTAGATGAGGGGTTTTGATGGTGATTGATGCTGTTTTCTTCGGTAAACATGAAGTAAATAATGTTGAATGCAGATCGTCTTTGGCATGACCACGTTTGGCAGGTAAGAGTCCATTTACAGCCATTTTCCTGCACTTGGATTAAGCCTGCATGCAGACGTGGTAGAAGTATCCGGTAGCTTTAGTACGACTGTAACTGCAACATTTCATAGTGAGTATTGGATCCATTCAAATTTAATGATTTCTAAAGAGCTCAAAGTCAAACCTTTGAACTCAAACGTCAGCATTTCTGATGGCACTGATTCCATATTTAAAAGCAGATTCTATGTAGTGATAACTAACAGCTACAGAAAAGTAAGAGGAAATGTCCCGGCTGACTCTTTGGTATAAGCCTGTTTGTTGTTGCGTGGACAGGAAGCCAACACATTCAGCTGCAGTTTACTCTGACAGGTTTCCGCGCTGGCTGAAATTCATTTCTCCCAAACGACATTACTTTGAGGGCCGATTACATTGCTGCCTGAAATGATTACTTAACATGATTTTAAATTACACTAAACGAGCGCTGCATTTATTTATTACGGATGTGAGTCTGCAGCGATCGTGCCAAAGCTTGTTTGGAACACAAATCTCGTCGCTCAATCTGTATTTATGCCACTCGTTGCTCTGCAAAGCGCTCTGTGACAAACCTTCGGCGCAAAGCATTTTTTAAAATGTGTGTTGACTTCACACGAGTGGATGCTGAGCTGCAGGAACGGGGAGATTTCCAGCTGGCTGCTAGACTCTGATGATGTGCTGTTAGTCATCTCGATTTGCTCCTGTCGGGTCTCGACTCACATTTGTTTTCTGTGCCGTCCATCTCGATCATCACGTTGTCCAGCTGCTCCTGCTCCACCACGCTGATGCCCTGCAGACATGGACAAAAGCAGGAAAATAAGCGGCGATACACACACACGTGGAAGCATTATAGTCTCAAGTATACATGCTTTAAGAAGTAAATATGTCTCATTGCAGGAAATGTACAAGCCATGAGATCTTTCTCCCCTTTTCTGTTTTTTAATGTCATTACTAAAACTTCAAATTCTCGCAGATTTACTGACATAAAGCAAATCTATTCTAGTGATGTCACACACGTTTGTGATATGTTTGACTTTATGAATGACTGCTTTTAAAAAGATGTGGTCCCCGCTATCCTACTTTACATTTCTATAGTTTCTGTCATTATAATTTAGTTTTATTATTATTGTTAGTAATGAATGAAAGAGTTTCCAATTAGAAAATGTTTTCAAATAGGGCATGTGTAATACGCTAAGGCTTCAACCTTTCCTGTGACTAACCTGTGGTTTACATCCAAACATTATAAATAATGACTGAAAAGCATTTTTGTCTACAATCATAATAATCACGGGGTTCAGATTTCTGTCATTAACAGTCATTAACCTCCACTTCAGAGTTTTACTGCGTAAATAAACCACAGAAATTTATATTTCTACTCACACATTTCTTCCAATGTGTGTGTAGAAATATTAAGATCAGGTTAAAAGCGTTATTGTTAAATCTTCATTACACATTTGACTGAACAAACCAGAGAAACACTCAGTACGTAGGCTCGTTGCGGGGGGGGGGCGGGAGTTAAACTACCATGCTTTGTTATTTAAAACGTGTAACTTTCCACCCGTATGACATGTTTGGAACATTTACTACACATAAAATCCACATCTGGAGTTAATAAATCGTCTGTATGGTAATCCATCGGCTGTCAGCTGACCACAGTTGCTCCAAGAAAATTATTCACATTTTCAGCTTCAATAATTCGAACATCTAATTATTTAAGGCTATAAAGGCGGAGACACATTAACACATGTGTGTAGTTTTTAATGCATGGGTCCCCACACAATGATTAATTAGAAGACATTCAGAATGGCATTTAAATTTCCCTTTAAACTGAACCTATTATATTTATTTCCAACTCAAGCAGCGTAGTGTGATCAAAAGGTCATAATAATCATTATTTATCATATAACAGCGCTTCAGTTCATCTCCGGTCTCAAACAAGCTGTTTTGCTATCTTCCTCTTCCTTATAAGCCAGCTTTTGTCTGATTGGCTGCTGCTCATAAACAGAAGGTTTGACCGGGGCTGTGGGCGGGGCATCTGTGTCTGACATGACCATAGACGTCCCCTTTCACTCACATCGTAATGGGAAAAGAGCAGAGATACGTGCTTTAATGCAGATGTTTACAGCAGTTATTTTAGCTCGCAGGCATCACAAAGCGCTTGTGGCTCAAAAGACGTTTGCGTGGTCAGTGAGATCAGGAAAGTACGATATAAATGCCAGTACATAGCATAAGGTTAACGTTAATCTTCCATAGCAGGTGAATTGAGACTTACAGAGGCTAAAAGGGCTGGAGCCAGAGTATCGTTGATGTGCCCAACCGCCTTCAAAACACCTAAAGCAGACAAAGAAGGAGATCGGATGCACAGCGTCACAAAAACGTGAGGGGAACATGTGAATTATTGATACTAAATAATGTTAAATTGTAGCAAAGACATTAGTGTTCTTGTCGAAATATATTCATATGAGCGCCGATTGATTTTGCAGCTAACTGCAGGGTGAACTCGGTTGTACTGCAGCTGTTTTACAGTCACTGAAAAGTGTCTTTCGTGGTTCATCAGCCGTAAAAATGATTTGAAATTTAAAACGCTGGATTTTATCGAGGCTTCTTTTCCAAACATCGACACTGCAAACACTGAATTAAAGGAACCTTCTAGAACACTGTCATCTATACTTTAAAGCTCTCCGAACGACTCTACGAGGCATTGGTCATACAAACAGGTACCGTAAATTCCGGACTACAAGCCGCTACTTTCTGCACTAGCTTTGAACCCTGCGGCTTATTGTCCGGTGCGGCTTTTCTAAGGCCTTTTCATGATTTTTGTGACATCGTAAGAGGATTTGTTTTGGTTTGGCATGTGATCAGACACGGAAAAGAGTGATATGTTGGTCACATGTCCGTCCGCCAGCCAAAGTAGTGCCGTACGAATTAGCGCGAAAAGTCAGATCCATAACTTCAGGATAAGGATTGGCTCTAAGGGCTGGGTCGGGCGGGCGGCAGTGCGCGGCCCACTTTGCGGGGCTCTTCCGAGGCTGGTGGATTAGTCGCTCCGTTGCCCTCCACCTGTAAGGCGGGCCGTGCACCGCCGCTACTAGCAACTAGCCCGCTCGCTAGCGCTACTAGCCCACTAGCGCTACTAGCCCGCTAGCGCACCTGCGGCTTTTAGTCTGATGTGGCTAATGTATGAACAAAATATGATTTTTTCATAATTTCAAGTTGTGCGGCTAATATTCAGGTGTGCTTTGTAGTCCAGAAAATACGGTACTGTGTATCAAAGCATGAGAGATCGTATTTTTTCCAAAATGCTTTTACTTTTGTTGGGTATATAAAGCTTTTATAAAAATCATCTGTTCATATTTTAATTTTGTCTTGTTGATTATTTACATGTAAAGTGATCGCGCTCAGCCGTTGCAGCGCTTCACTGGAAACAGCACTCTGTTTCTGTTGGTTCAACGAGCTCTTTATTGTTCGCCCTCTTGTGGTCATAAATGCTGACTGCAGCTTTAAGTTCTCACTGAATCTGTGCACGCTCAGCTGATGCATCTCTATACCTTTGCCCTTGTAGCGGCTCTTGTCTCCATCTCGGAGCTCGAGCGCCTCGTAGATCCCTGTGGATGCTCCGCTGGGCACCGCAGCCCTGAACAGACCTGGAAGACGAATAAAGAGAGAAAGAATGAATGTGATTAATCACAGCTGAAGGTGACGCTGCTTTCCTGGTGGTGAAGATTGTGTTATTTTCTTCCTGTGACATTTGCTGACAGGCTTTTTAGCGGTCACCTTTTTCTGTGCGGAGGTCCACTTCAACAGTGGGGTTTCCACGGGAGTCCAAGATCTCCCTGGCAACTATGCTGACGATCGACATCCTGAGAGGAAAGAAGAACCGCCCACTGTTAACTGCTTTAACTGCTTTAACTGCTTTAACTTGTGACTTCACCTTAACTGAGGAGATGAAACACAGAAAACTTCAGGGATGAAAAGATCTATTTTTACAGTGAACACAAACACACAGCAGCCTGCCAGGGGAGACGGCGAACAACATCAACGCAGAAATCAAAGCTCACTACAGAGGAGTGCAATGTCTCTCTCTCTCTCTCACACACACACACACACACACACACTCACGCTGCAGTTAGTTTTCTGTTTCTGGAAGCAGCGAGAAGAAACCCTTCAGTAGGAGAGAGAAGAGTTTTAAATAATGCATCAGTTCGTCGCTGCTTTTATCCCGACTGATTTATTCTGGTTTTGCGGTTGATGTTCTATATTTTTCTCATTGTCAACAAATCGAGCGAGGCATTGATCACACAAACAGCTGCCGTGGATCAAAGCCTGATAGTTCTTATGTTTTCTTTCTTGATGCTGCTTTCGCGCTCTCTCACGGGTTCCTTTGTTGCTTTGAAAACACTTTTATTTTGTCTTACTCCTGCAAACGGCCTCCTGCAGCCACGAATGTTCTCCACCGCACCAGAAAACTGTTCATTTACCACAGAGAAACTTTAATAATACTTGCTAAATAGTACAACTCTGAGAACAGGTGCTATAATCACCAGCTTGAACTGTTTTAGTATCGTACTTATACGGCAGGCCGTGTATTTCTTTCCTTGCGATCTCCAGTTTTTTCCTCACGTTATGATTTTATGGCAGATGTTCACATTAAACTTGGACAAATGTTTAAATAATTAAGTCAGTGTATGTGCAACTAATCTCTGTGAGCCAAAGGTTGTAGAAGGTGATATCCCTAATATGGTCGTCTTAGAGAAGCTCCACCCACCTGCTGTTCAAATCTTCTGTTTGTGAGGGGCAGCCAATCACAGGAGAGCTTACTTTAAAGGCAAAGTGAGGCTCAAATTAGGATTATTTTGATCTAGGACTCATGCAAAGCTACTTCAGTAGAGTCCACAAACAAATATATAAAGTGGAAAATGAGCCTATGTTGTAATCAGACTACTACTGGTACTACTGCATGTTGTATTGCTTCTTTCCTTTCTTCCTTAAGTTCATGTATTTTCTGTATCATGACATATACTGAAGACTTAATGGCTGTCTTTGTATAAATGCAGTTCACACAACAATTAAATACATGTATACCATGTACATTAATACTTTTTTCTGCATCTGAGTCCAATTAAATGTTATGCAAAGAGATCAAAGTAAAACACTAAACCCTAATCCTTCCAATCACTGATCTGTTTACGTTAACGTACTTTTAAAACTTTGATCTCGTGAAATAAAGAAACTAGAGAAAAGGTTTGGAGGGGGGGTTTCAGCCATCAGGCCGACCTTGGCACAGCTTTTCTACTGCTGCTGTTTACTGCTGCTTCCTTTATCCCAGGAGGGAGATCGCGGAAAATCTTTCAGTGCTAATGCAGGAAGGATGCTCCTCTGTGGGCAACCTGACACTTAAAGAAAAACACAGCTTGACTACATGAGTGCTGTTCTAAAAAAGGCCACTGCAGCCAACCCTTTTTCTTCTGCTTGTTTTTGGACCTTTATTCTGTTTAAATGCAAGAATTAAAAAAAAAAAAAAAATTATCAGTGCAATAAGTTTAATCTTATTGGTATAAAGTTTAAAGCAATTGCTCAGAATGTGCCCATACAGCATGTTATACTGGCATAGATGCTACGTGCTACAAGCTACAAGCACTCTTGGCATTTAACTTTCAATACGCTAAAATTGTTGTTTTGTTTATTTGCTTTTTTTAGTGCTTTTACTCCTGAGTGTGAATTGAGAGGTCAACCTTCACACTGATGACTGATGATTGTTGTCATGGCATTTATAAATCCCAAAGTGTGGCAACAAAGCAACACTACAGAGTGAAGCAGATTTTATCTGCGCAGTGTGACGTTCGGAGTTCAGCCTGTTGTTGAGGTTCAAAACACATCAGCAGCTTACGGCAGACAATGGAACGCACACTTCTAATTAACATTGACATGATGTGCACCGCTTGTCATTCTTGTTGATTGTTTGAAGTGCTGGTGCGTTGCTATCGACTGCGGGACGTCATTATCTCCTTTCCTTTCAGAAAGGATGGTCCAGTGACGCCTCTGCTAAAGGAGGTAATAAAGGAAGCATCAGTACTATTGCACCTCATGGTTCGCTTTGTTTTTGATGTTAATTCTGTCATGGATAAGTTAGACCCAGACACAGACACGCTTTGAAAATGATCTTTTCCATGTCAGAGCCAGGGGAGCGAAGCCAGGATGGTGGTGATGTGATACGATCGGCCAAACCGGAGAGAAGCCGAGCTGCTGCACTCTGAACTAGATGGAGGCGAGAGTTTTGTGACTTGCAAACCAGAGAGGAGGAGGTCTCCTTTAGTCAAGTAGATGATAGAATGCGATTAACATATTTTAAATATGTGCTTTGGAAAACACGAAGGGCGAAGACGGCTCAGGAAGAGCCGAGAGAGCCTCTTTCTCTGGCATTTCATTCTCACGTAAAAGCATTCAAAGTCTGTTTCTCAGCCGGAGAGACTGAACTCCACGGCACACGATTAAAAATGCATTCCTTCACTTTGATGTTCAATTTTTAATTTCTGCACTCCACTGTGACATTATTGCCATAACCTCAAGAGCATTTGAAGCGTTGTTCGTTAATTCTATTCTCCTCCGTGGGTGTTTCCCCTCTCCCTTCTCATTGACAGTCCAGGCACTCGGCGCTGTAACTGCAGCGATACATCAAAAGGGGGCTTTTTATGCCATCCTCGTCTCTCCCTACTGTATGAATACTTTATTGATCTGTGAGCTAAATCTGGCTCGCAGCTAGCTTGCAGAAACCTGGCGCCGAGGCTGTCATCTTCAGACGCACCGACAGAAACATGGCGGCTCGGAGGAAGCGCTCGCCCTCGTACCTCTGCACAATGCAAAACGACACCATCTTCCCTGGTTACAGAAGTATCAAAAAGGTGTGGCAACATTATTTTAGAAGTGACATCGATTGACATTAAGGATAAATAAACACCACTTTGTATCAGTGCACAACAAAGGGTACGTGTTGTATATAAGCAAATTACAAACAGTTCAAGTTGGCTCCAAAAGTCACACTGTGACTCGTTTCTGCTGTTTCAATACTTTCTGCCTATATTACAGCCTATAGGCAAAGAATTGTGGGAATATATTGTCTTACTACAGTAATGCGTCACTACTCATATTCCATTACATTTACAGCAAAGGAAGGTTTTTCTGCAAACGTCATTGAGAGTAACGTCACTGGAAACGACGCAAAGAAAGTGACACTTACAGTCTTTGTAGTAGCTTTACTGTAAAAGGTTTACAAACTACAGCAACCTGTCAAACAGACCATGTTCAGGCATGAAAAGTAATATGATTAGAGCCTAGTATGATAAATGCTTTTAAAGTCGTCATTGTTAGGATTATGGCTACTTTCATCGATCAGCACAAACACAGGCAGCAGATTAATCCTGCTGTGTTGTACAGGACCGGTACTTAGCACTGGTTAGCAGGTGTGTGTGTGTGTGTGCACGGGTATCAGATGTAGGCTTAGCTGATGTGTTCACAGTCCACCCGTTTATGGTCACTTCTGGCTACAGAAGAAGAACATAAAGGTGTTTAAAATGCTAATATTAAGGGTTTAAAATCAACCACACGTGTGTGAGTCCTGCTGTTAAAATATGGACGCGTTTATTCTTTTACTGAGGGTTTGGTGGCGAATGATGGCGGCAACTGATGATTATTTTAATTATGAGTTCATCACAATATGCTCTGAACTCACCGGTTAATCTTTTTTAACAGTTTTTTAACAGTTTTTTAACAGTTTGTAAAGACTGAGATGTAGCAGAAGACCAAATCTAACTGTGGAAATATAACAGAGAAACGAGCCGCATGAAAATAACAAAGACGTCTCCTTGATCTTTATTGGTTTCACTGTCGAGTCACATTTTAAAAAGTCATTCGCGTCACTTTATTTCTATATAACTTATGTCCTTGTGTTATCTTTCTCCTTCCTGTTATTTCCCCTGATATTTCTCTGACTCACATCCTGAACGCAAACACTTTTTGTTTGCAGGTGTCGCCTTTCTTCTCTTCCACCAGGTGTGTTCCTGTTAACCCAACGCAAAGTCACATTCCTCCTCTCGTCCTCTGACTCCTTCGCTCAGCACTCCTCTGTCGTGATTCCTCTGCGCCGCTCAGGGACATTATTTCCACCCCTTTTCCCCTCACCATTGGTTTATTGTGGCATTTATGAAAATGTATGCTTATTCAGTTCTTACACTCGTACGTCACTGGAGATAAAAGTGTCAGCAAAATGAGTAAAGTCTATAAACGGTGCTCAGCAGATACTGTGAGGTGCCACCGGCACGCTGAAGCGTCAGCTCGCTCGGGATGCGTGGGTGGTTCAATTATTTATTTATTTTTAAGTTTTGGTGAGGCTTTGGAGCCCCACCCTGCCGTACTGCAGAGTTTCCCTAACAGTTCCTCCCTGAGCTGGAGCAGCAGCACCAGGTTTCATCTAAACTGTCACATTTTCATTGGGTCAAACTTGCTTTCCGAAGGCAACCAAGTGACAGCCTGAGGATTTAATTAGAGCATTATTGTGTCAGGACTAGCCTTGCAGATATGTAGGTCTTGCATCATCTGCTGTGTGACCTCCCACTCATGGTTTCACTCATTTTACACAGAGAAAAAATATTTTCTTGCCTCCTACAGACTGCAAATGAAAACAGACTTGTGTCTTAATGCATCAAGGAACCTAATTATGTTTATATTTCATATCTGAGGCGAAACGTTCTTTTGATATAAAGACATTTGAATGTGACTTGTGCATTAATATCACTACTATCTTCATACTGCCATCATCATCTCCACACACATGTTCTTACTTCCTGATCTGTCACTACTTCGGTGAGATGATCTCACTCCTGTTTCCGCCCCTCGTTTCTCTCCTCGCTCTTGTCCTGTCTCCATCTCGCCTGGTGCTGTTTGGGCACGTTGCTGTGTATTACGTAAGCTCTACAGCAGCAGCAGCAGCAACAGCAGAGAGGGAGGACATCCATGAACACACCACACCTACCAGAGACTGCAGTGCTCAGCAGAAAATGCACCAGCATAAAAATAAAGCACCAAAAGAGGGCGAGCCAGAGAGGGAGTGAACGAGGAAGAGGGCGAGTGAGATGAGAGCACACAAAGAAAGGAAACAAGTGAAACATCAACTCTGTGTTTCTGTATATGTGGCCCGAGGGTCAAAAGCATCAAAGGCAGAAGAGGAAGTCGTGAGGAAACTTATCAGAAGCGAAGGAGAGAAATGAGGGACGATCCAGTTTACAGGCTATGAAAAGAACAGCACATTATACCTTCACATTCTTCTTAAACTCACAAAATATTTAAAACAACCACATCTACAGACCTACCTCCTGTACCTACGATATTACTGCATTTTGAGGCTGTAAGAGAAGCTGTAAATTCCCATTCGGAAGCTTTCAGACTGCATAAATGAACAATAATCTCATTTAATGGTGCTCAAAATGCTCCACAACCCAAAGCCTAACGTAACTAATGTTCTTCCTGCACTGCTAGCAGCTGAGCAGCTGAGGACTTTGATGGCATTTCCCACTCCGCAGCAGCCTTAGTTATTGCACGGTGCATGGCTGATGTGGCAAACGTTACCGTCTGTTTCCGGACGTCCCACTCTATGTGCCCGTATAGACTGTGTTTTAATCAAACGGCACCAAGGCTGGGACATAAACTAGGGCTGGGACAACGCGTCGACGCAATCGATTACGTCGACGCAATCGATTACGTCGACGCGTAAAATACGTCGACGTAAAAATGCGTCATCACTTTCAAAAAAACACATGGCGGCAGATAGTAGCGGTAACATGTCGACTTAAACCACGCCCCCCGAACACGCAGTTCTACAGTATGGGGATATTTGAACCGAACAGGAAGTGATTCAGTCTTTGCCGGCTTTGTAAGGTGGAAATGGCCGATCATAAAACGACCGTAAGTTTTCAACTTTGTTACTAACGCTGGTTTTTACCCTTTAATTCATCCAGACACCCCCCACGTAGACACACACTCAGAGATAAACACCCAACCTCCGTAAATGCTAAACTCATTTAAGCTGCTTAGCAGTAACATATATCATCATGCTCTCCATCACGTTCCCTCGCTCCCTCTCCTCTGCCTCTCCTCCACTATCATATCATGTTTCCTGTTTTATTGTGAAGGTCCCTTGTTTCCATGTTCAGTCCAGTTTCCCTGTCTCATTGTGCTTATTTGTGTCAGCTGTGTTTCTTGTGCGTTTTCACTTCCTGATTATTCCTCTGCGCATTTAGGTCAGTGGCTGTTTCTCAATCGCAAGTACGCGAGTCCGGACGTGCGTTCTCGGCCAGTCCGTACTCCCTCGCGTTCTCGGCAAGACCGGACTTGCCGAGAACGCGAGCGTACTCAATGATGTCACAGGTCATGTGAACGTCACCGGGCTGGTCTTGCGAAATGCATGACGGGTTATTTGGCTCCACCAAGTCCACACAAGTCACTGCCGATGCATGCTCGATAAAACGGGCGGAGGCAGCGTGTGTGGTGTGTGAGA
>VURO01033469.1:0-13123 GCA_015108175.1 Pelvicachromis taeniatus | reverse complement strand
CCCAAATCACCAAACCCTACTCGAAACACGGGACGAAATAAACTAAACTGCACACTCGGAAATGTGAACATAAACCATGGAACAGAAAGAAACAAAAACACAGAAAACACAACAATGAGGATGACAGAACACAGCATGGCATAACTAACTCAGGGCATAGATGACTTAGAAATAACAACAACTCAGAATGTGGCAAGAACAATAATCTAATACAGGAAAACACACACACATACTGGGTCATGGACCCAGGACCGTGACATGGACAGGTCGCCAGTCTGTCGCAGGGCTAACACACATAGACAGACAACCATTCACACTCACAGTCAATCTCACATTCACACCTATGGACAATTTAGTGTTGCCAATTAACCTATCCCCACTAACTGCATGTCTTTGGACTGTGGGAGGAAGCCGGAGCACCCGGGGAGAACCCACGCAAACACGGGGAGAACATGTAAACTCCACACAGAAAGACCCCGGCCTGATGATGGAATTGAACTCAGGACCTTCTTGCTGTGAGGCAACAATGCTAACCACCGTGCCACCGTTGTATGGATTGTATACAATGTATTTGTTAACACTGTTAATTCCTAATAAGCATCATCTGGGTAGGTGCAGCCTAAACAGACACCTTCTTGGAATGAAGTGTCAGCAGAAGAGAGGGGTTTTCTATATATTTTTAAATGTGCTGTTAGTCATTAGTTATTTAAATGCTGAAGTCAGCACCTTACTGTCTTCAGAACAGGTACACTCCTCTTACCTGTGCACGGTTCATGTTTAAGCAGTCGGTCTCTGGGATGGTTAGGGTGGCTCAATGCTGCCCCCTTCTGTCAGCAGGGAGGAGAACATGCACGTAGGTCTTTTTTTTTTTCCAGAATAAAAAACAACAAAAAAAGCTTCTAAATTACTGAAAGGATTTTGAGTCTGTTACAGAAATTAAAGATGGATTTTGTAGTTTTTAGTACCATAAGTCGTTTGATTGTTAAGATTTGATGTTACATAGTAAATGAATGACCAATACAGGCTCAGTGGCCACTTCATTAGCTGCACCTTGCTAGTTTTAGGTTGGATTACCTTTAGACTTCAGAAGTGCTTTAATACTTTATGACACAGATTCAGAGAGGTGCTAGAAACATTACTGAGAGATTTTGGTATATATTACCATGTCACACAGTTGCTGCAGGAATCTCATCCTAAAGGTGCTCTGTTCTCTGCACAAGAAACAAATGTGAGGTGATCTGAGCTTTGTTACTTGGTACATTATGCTGCTGGAAGAAGTCTCAGAAGATGGGTACATTGTTGTCATCAAAGAACAGTCAGTGCTCAGGTAAGCTGTGAAACTCTGTTGGGACTAAGGGACGCAAAGTGTGCCAAGAAAATGTCTAATCACTACCACCAAGATGGAGCCACCATAACAGAGCCAGTGTATCATGTTGTGACCTCACCATCTAAATGTCACTGCAGAAATCGAGAGCAGGTATTGTTTTTTCAATCATCTGTCGCCCACTTTTGCTGAGCCTGTGTGAAATGTAGCCCGAGTTTCCCCAATCTTAGCTGACAAGTGGTGTAGTCTTCTGCTGTAGTCCGTCTGCACACGAGGTTTGACATGTTGTGTGTTCAGAGATGCTCTTCTGGTTATTTGAATGACTTTTGTGTTGCCATCCTGACCCCAGACATCCTCCTCTGACCTCTGACATCAACAAGGCATTTTCACTCAGTGAGCTCGCTGACGGCCCACTTTTGTCTTCCTCAGACCGTCCTGTGTAAATCGGAGAGATGGATGTGTGGAAAAATCACAGTACATCAGCAGTTTCAACCTATTTGGCAACAACCATGTCACGTTCAAAGCCACTCAAATCACATTTATCGAGTGTTCTGATGCTCAGTTTGATCTTCAGCAGGTCGCTTTGGTCACATCTGTGGAACTAACTGCATTTGAATAACTGCTGTGTGAAAAACGACGACCCACAGAAACTATATCACCATGTTCCAGTAGAGGGCAGCACAAACCGCGGAGTCGTGCCTCAAAAGCAGTTTTTTGGAAATAGGTTTTTGTATTAGAGTTTTCCAGGTCAATTTCAGTTCAAATATAATCTGCTATTTCTAATGTCTGTGCAATTCATAGGTCACAGAAACGCAGTCGTGTGATTACAGGACAGTCAGGGTAAAATATGAACACAGCCTTATGGTTTTCATTGGAGTTAAGAAGGTCAGGAGCTGCTCATCAAATGCACCTGATTCACTGAACATCAGCAAGTGTGAGCGCCTCTCAAAGCAGGAGGGTTTTTTCAGCTTGCTGGTCTGGAGCCTTCAGCCGTGCGTTTGCAAATCTTCTCAGAAGATTAATCTCAAGGTCAGATCCTTCAACACTCAGAGAAAATGCAGCTGTTAAAAAAAAATACTCAAAACCTCAAGACTGGGCCTAAATAAGTCCACAGTGGTTTGAGAAACTAATAATAGTTTTTGCTTCTAAAGGGAGTTCTGAAAAGTGCTCAGCCATAAAGTCATAAAGTCTACTTTGGTTTCTAATTGACTGTGAATTTAAAGGAAATCCCAAATGTGACTTCAAAACCCATTCACACGAATATAGTCCTGTCTGACATTTTGCAACTTGATGGTGTCATGAACTCTAGTGTGACCTGATTGGCTCACTGGACAGAAAAAGAAAAAAAAACAGGAAGTGATTGCATATACAGATATTTCTCAAAAGCAGTGGACTGGAGGGAAGGAGAAATAGCCAAAGTGGGTCATTTAAACCTGAATACATTTTTTTACAGTTTGCTATTCCAAAAAACTTCTAAAGTTAAACAAAAATTAAATTAATAACACACACTGACAATATCACAATGCCGTATTTACTGTCACCAATAAAAAAAAAGAAGTGTATTTTTCAAAGTAATAATTATACATTTCTCTCATATTTTAGAGATTACAAGTGTTTTCTATACCTTAAGAGAATTGACACAACATTTCTTCTTTTTTCTTACGACAAAAGTATATTTAGCTTCGTTTCTTTAGCATCCCTTTAAGTCTTCACCAATATAACTTTGCTCTCGCTGTGCACACACTGAGTCGAGCCCTGCCTTAACTTTGTGAAAACCTGTACTTATGTTTTATTCACAACGCAAAGTCAAAGAAAATGGGAGCCAGCCTTTATAAGGAAACTGCTCTCTTAAAGCATTGCTTCATCGGTATTTTAGGAACCTTCAAGCCAGACGTTTTTACTCAACACCTGTCCTTTGTCTCTTTCATTTCCCTTTATGGGTTTTTAAGACAGTTTAAAAGAAGTAACAAGAATTGTGTTTTTTTAAAATCTTTTTCTTTAAAGTTTGTGTGAAGTGGCAAAAAAAAAAAAAAAGAGTTCAGGAAGGTTCGCACACAAAAATATGTAACTGCCAAAACAAATATAAATGATCAAAAAATAATTGGTGAATAAATAATAATGAATAAAAATGTGGATAAATTTTTATTGGCCCTGAAGAACTGAATGTTACGCATTACTTGGAGCATTTTATTACAGTTTAGCTGGTGGATATCTATGTTTAGTTGTGAGTCCATGATTGGAATCTCATCCCAAAGGCGCTCTGTTGGATTGAGATCTAGTGTCACGTTCAAGAAACCAGTCTGAGATGGTCTGAGCTTTGCTACATGGCACCTTATCCTGCTGGAAGCAGTCAGAAGATGGATACACTGTTGTCATAAAGCAGTGGTGTCCAACTCCAGGACTCGAGTGTCCTGCAGGTTTTAGATGTGTCCTTGATCCATCACAGCTGACTTAAATGGCTAATTGACCCCCTCAACAGCTGTGTCTCAATATGTGTACTTGTGTGTACTTGCGTTCTCGCGGACTCGTTATACGTCATCAGTCAGAGACAAGTACTGTCCCAATTCAAAGTACGCATCAAGCCGAGAACGCGAAAAGTTCCCGGATGTGTTCTGGCTCCGCCCGTTTTATCGAGCATGCTTCGGCGGTGACTTGTGTGGACTTGGTGGAGCCAAATAACCCCTCATGCATTTCGCGAGACCAGTCCAGTCATGTTCACATGACCTGTGACATCATCAAGTATGCTAGCGTTACAATTGCACAAATCGCGGGTCCGGACTCGCGTACTTGCAATTGAGAAACAGCCAACATGTCCTGGAGTTCTCCAGAGGCCTGCTAATGAACTAAGCATTTGATTCAGGTGTGTTGACCCAGGGTGAGATCTAAAACCTGCAGGACACCGACCCTCGAAGCCTTGGGTTGGACACTCCTGTCATAAAGGGACTGACAGCACTTATGTAGGCTGTGAAATTGAAACAATTCTCAGTTCGGACTAAAAGTCCCAAAGTGTGCCACATATAAAGTCTCTAGCATCACCACGGAGGCACCAATGGGCTGTTATTGTGATCAGTCATATGAATGAAACAATTCTACTAAACGTTATAATAAGACACATACAACGGAGTATTAGAGCCAGAGGAAAGCATTTTGTGAATAAGGTCAAAATTTTGAGATTAAAGTCGACATCTGGAGATTACAGTTGTTGTTGTTGTTTTTTTTTTTTACATTTTGAAGATGTTGTTTCGAGGCAAGCTGTGAAAATGTAGTTGAGAATCTGAAAAATGAAACGGTGTGCAATCCTCGGGGCAGTTTAGCTGGTGGATATCTGGGTCGTAACTTTAAACCATGAAAGTGTTTTCGATCACACTCTCAGAGGTTAAACTGGCACATCTGCAGGCATTGCTGCTACGATCGTTAACCATCGGATTTTGTTGCAACCCTCAGTTATTTCTTTGTTCTGCTTAATGTTTTCTGTTTTTTTTTGTTTTTTTAATTTCCATTTTCTCCTTCCTGTTTTTTCAAAGCATAGTCCGTCGTGTGGCTTTCGGGGTTTTAATGTTAACTTGCCTCATCGTTCACCATCTTTTAATGTCGTCTCTGTGAGTCACTGAAGCTCTTTGAGCTGTTAAATTAATTTCTTCTGAGCTAAATCAACATTGTTTGCACACAATCGGAGGGTCCTGCAGTTGTCCAGCAGAGAAAGATTTTTCTCTTTATACTTATTGTCAATAAAGGTTGAGTTTTAAATGACCTCTTTATTGTAATATGTGGCCCTGCCTGTATATCAGTCATGTTACTTAAGCCTGGTCACTTTTTTATTATGACACAAATTCTTTTACTTTCATTTTTTTTTTGTGTGTGCTTTTATTATTACTTCAGAGAAGTTAGCTGCATCAACCACATCTGTGGTCTCCTCGGTTGGTTTCTGTCATTTCGTTCTATTACTGGATGACTGTTCGAGGCCAAAGAGGCTCCTGTTTCCTGGAAACAGCTGAGACCAGTTCATGACGACGTTTAAATCGCTACTCTAAAATCTGGACATACATGTAGTGTAAATCATCAAAATTAGCAAAAAACAAAGGCCAGGCAGCTCCAACATGCACGACAATGCATGAATCCGTCTGCTGTAATTACACAAGGTCAACGGCTCCATTTGAATAAATGTGATTGGCCGAAAATGCTGAAGAATAAAGCAATCACTCTAAAGTCTGATTAATTAGTCAGTCATTCTGTGTGTGTGTGTGTGTGTGTGTGTCAAACAGAGAGGCGATGTGTGTGTGTCAAACAGAGAGGCGAGGTGTGTGTGGTGTGTGTGTGAAAAAGAGAAGCAGCTATATGCTGAAAGGATGAGAAAGCTAGACACATGACATTAAGACAGAGAGGAAGTGTGCATGTGATAGACATGATACAAAGTGACCCACTCGAAGCAACTGCGACACAGATTACAGAGCACAGCCCGTCACTTCTGCCTCTGACCACATCGACTGAAGCACACCTCAGCTCTGAGAGATCAGTTTACCTGCAGGTAAGGACTCTCAATCTTTTCTTGGTCAGATTTGTCAGATGAGATTGTTACTTCATATTTCCCACTTATGACTAAAAGTTTGGAGTTTTTACACACTTTGTGTTTTCTGACTTTATCCAGAATTTTAAAAAGAAAAAAAAAACAGGCAGGGTTTTCTTATTAGGGAAGAGCTTGAGCTGTATTTATGTGATTGTACTTACAATAGGCTGGTTGGTTGTGGTTGATACTAGACTGAAAAGGGGAAAGATAAAGAACTCATAAAGAAAATAATGAAACATCTGATCATTCATTAGATGCTACAGTTTTTGTATGCAGAACATTTTGGACATTTATCAATACATACAATACAGGGTGGGGGGGCACCTACCTCAGCTGCCAATGAGGGAA
Source organism: Pelvicachromis taeniatus (assembly GCA_015108175.1). NCBI lineage: Eukaryota > Metazoa > Chordata > Actinopteri > Cichliformes > Cichlidae > Pelvicachromis > Pelvicachromis taeniatus. The sequence goes on along the minus strand of VURO01033469.1, from coordinate 6,887 downwards.
AAGTGCGGTACTCCCCTGAACAGGTCACCGGTCTATCACAGGGATAGTACAAATACATAAACATTCACACAGAGAATCGATTTATAATTATCAGTTAATTTAAAGTCTATGTCTTTACACCGTGGAGGGTGATAGAGTACCTGGAAGAAAGCCCATGCATTATAAATACCTCAAAGAGCACCAACACCACAAACACAGTTAGTGACCCACATTAGAGGAGGTGAGATCCAGCAGGCTGTACATCGGGGCTGAGGAATTAGCTTTCCCAGTTGGCCACATGATAAACTGGGACTGCTGTGGAGGGCTGCTTTAGATAATATGCTTATAATTCTGTGCAATACATATATTAACCCTGTCATGCATGAATTATGACAACCTCAATCAGGATTTTTTTGGTCATAATTCATGCATAAATAACAATAATGACACACGTCATGCAGCTATCGCAACATTAACCGACCAGTGGGTACGGAGTGACGCATCAGTGTCCAGTGTAGCGGTTTAAGTGCAACGCTGACACAAATACAAGCACACAGCCTTTGAATAGCTGCCCACTGTAGTGACCACTGTGGGTTAAAACACTGGTGTTTCAAACATAACATGCAGAAGCAGCAGCTTGACTTCTAGTTATTACACAATGTTTTTGTGCATGGACACGACCTTTTATGAAAGTTCACAATGACTGTTTCTTTCCATACAGAATATGATTAGCAAATGCTGCCACAAAACACGTGTAAGATTATGTCCACATGTTGTATATGTGTGTAATTGTGACCGCTACAAACCACAAATTCGGTTTCCTGCATGTTAAATTTGAACACGGAGACACGGAGCAGAGAGTTCCACTTTTTTGTTACAGATATAAGCCTCTCAAAAAGATCTGCTGTCTCGTTCTGTGTCACGATAATTCAGTACAGAGAACCTTTATTAGATTCAGATTATTTGATGTTTTTACCACCACATTTCAATATTTCAAACTATTGTAAACTTATTCATTTCATTGCACGTCTGGTTAAAAATGGAAACTTCTTTTTAAGTTTGAGCTTCCACAACAGTGCAGTGAGACACATCTATGTTTAGGACAACATAGACCCAGGGCTGGACTGGTAATCTGGCATACCGGGCATTTTCCTGGTGGGCCAGCACACCTTTGGGTCGGCCTGAAGGACCGCTGCACACCGGCCGTACAAACACTGACAGCAGCACATTCGTTCATTTTCATTGCTGACACTGGATTGCGCTGGGTTCGCTGTGCACTCACGCAGATTGTAGAAAAAGTTTAGTGTCGAAGAATCAGCGAAGACGGTGGAGCTGAAAAGATGAAAGAAAACAATCAAAAGAAACAAAAAAAAAGCGCCATGAACAGCAGCACCAGCAACAACTCGTAACCAGGCCTCACAGTCACAGCAGGCTGCTGCTGCTAGCATCAACCGTGGAGATGTGAGGAAGAGAGAGATGAAATTAACGTGGTGAGAAAAAAGATGGAGGGACGTGACTAGGAATGGTGCAACAAAAAAATAACCCAACAACAACTACACCAATCTGATTAAAGCTTGTTTCAATATTTATAATAAACCAAAATTAAATATATAATTATTATGCGAATACATGATATCTGTATATATGTTGCGTGATCATGGTGGGCCACCCGCAGCAAAACTGCCAGGTCTGATTTTATGTCCCAGTCTTGAAACTCTTTGTGGTTATTTGCTGTTCAAAGATAAGTTCAGGAAAAAGCAAAGATGGCATACAATTTCACTTCCTTGTAAAATATTCAGACTTTAAAACCTGTCAGAGATTTATATTTAATACAGTTCATCAGAACCTTTCTCAAACTTCATGTGTGTCACGCTCTCAGGTACGTCTGAAAGCAACTAATTATCCGGTAACAAAATAGCTCAAGGCAACAGTCCCACACACTGCAACAAATCCCTGTCATGATGAAGTCACAAAGCATCTGTGTGTGTGTGTGTGTGAGTATGAACACAACGCCAACAGTGAAGCTGAGAGCAGCACAAAGAGAGCTTCATCATGATTCCTTCAGTGAGTCCATTGTTGAAACGAGTATGAGCACCAGCTCAAAGCCCGACTGCTCATCACTGCTTTTGTTACCCGATGAATGCATGTGGTCAGCAGACGCACCTTTAGCATAACTCTAGTCCTAAGACTCATACCTGCTAGCTTTTTGTTAGCACGCCTTCTTTGCAGGTTATTGCCAACAGCTAATGTTTCGTTCAAAGCAGCAGTTTTCTGGCTGCCTTGTTTTTATTTTTATTTCTGCAATAAAAATAGTAATGTAGTAAAGTAATGTTCACATTTCCACTCCTCATAAACCTGAAGGACTGTAATGTGATTACTGTAATTACATTTAGTATAATAATGTGATCCATGTGTGATTTTTTTTCCAACATTACAGAGAAAAATGGACATTTTGACATTTTGGTAATGATGCCTTTGCATTAAAGCTCTCAGTTCCTTTCGCAGTAGAGAAAACGGTGCAAAACTCTGTAGTTTTCCCATGAGTACAAAAGTGTGACTGCGCTTAGTTTCATTGCAATGCATGCTGTACAGCAGGAGTGGACTAACCGACCAAACAAAAGAGCAATGTTTCTGTCCGTAGATCAAAGCTAAAAGCTTTAATAGGTGCTTTTCACACGGCTGTGCGACTGTGCTAACAAACTGAGGGCTTCACCATCTCCAAAGGCAAATAAAAGGCTCATTAGCTCCTAAAAGCCTAAATGTATTGCACATGCACTCACATGCAAGCTGGAGATCAGCTTCCTGTTAAAAGACACTGTGCCAAGTACAGTGAATCACAACAAGAATAACGAGCATGACTGACATTACACATTATCAGTCAGTATCCATTAAATGTTAGAAAAGTGATTAGGTTTTGTGTATATATAAGATGAGCTGTGACTCTGAGGCGAAACGAGCAGAAACTGAGTCCTGGTACTGAAAACGCCCATCATTCACTTTATAATCACCTGTAAACCGCATCTGCAGCATTATCCAAGTTTTCAATCACTTTCAGTAATGCTCTGATAATTTCAGTCTTGCATCTTCTTTCTTGCACTTGCACATTATCTCACCATGTCCAGTATTAGACACATCCTGTCTCAGAGTGATGCTAATAGACTCGTTCATGCATGTATTATTTCAAGGCTGGACTACTATGATTCATTATTATCTGGCTGTTTTAAAAACTCCCTAAAAAGCCTTCGGTTGATCCAATAGAGCACGCCGCTTTAAGACTGCTGGTTTACATGTAGTTCCTATGATATTTAACATTAGAATGGGAAGAAAGTCCTTTCGGTTTGGATTTGGGACTGTTGTTGTGATTTAGTGCTGTACAAATAAAATCTGAATTCAGCTCAACTCGACTGAATCATATCCACAACAGCTGGGTGAGAGAAACAGAGGTGAAATGGATCTCATGTTCTAGTCTCTGGCACAATGAGAGTAAAATCAGCTTAATTGCTAGAAATCAATAGAAACGTGGTACATACAGGCAGGATTTACTCTAAATATGTCATTTTATTACCTCACTTTACATAAAAGCAGCAGTGTCCATGCTTCAGCGCCCCGAACTCAAGCTCTTACACAAAACAAATGTAAGGAAACACTTTGTTACAGCTTTGTTACAGGATTTTTCACACTTCCTGTCAGTGTTTGAGCTTATTCTTGCAGTTGTACACACACAACAATTTAACCGTTTAAATTCGATTTCAATGTTTTCTACAGTTTCTTTACTCCACAGCCTGCCTCTTTGTCGGCATGCCTCAGATGTGAAACACCTCACACGCAGAGGAAATGACATTTCGTGTTTTGTGAAGTCTGTGGTTGGCTGCTGACTTTCCTGCTGGTAAACCACATCAAATGTGTGTCACCTATGTGTGTAAAAAAAAGTCTGAAGTATTTCTTTTATTTTATTTATAATCGGGTCATTCGGGCATTTGTGAGCAACCTTTAAAAGGTTTTGGCAGGAATGTTAACTTAAAAAGAAATCTAAGAAGCCTGCTTACATGCTCTACAGCCAGAAAGGTAACCGGTGGTGTTGCATTGAGATCTTCTCTTAAAATGTCTCACTATCTGCACTTTTCTGCTGAACTTCTGCAAAATGTTATCAGATTGGTAGCCAACTTTCTGTTTAACGCTTTAACTAACTAAAATGCATAAACAAAGATGGTTTTCTGATTAAAAAGGGCAATTCTCTGAAAAATACCAATAAAACAGGTAAATGGAAAGAAAAGATCCGCACAGGAGAGCTATGTCTCAGTGGATGGCAACAAAAACACTTCTCAGATTGGATGAATTCTAAAACTGTGTGTTGATTGACTCGATGTTGCCTGTTGTCTCTGTCCAGGTACGGAGTAGAGAGGACCTAATGTTGGAAACAGGCAGGTTAAAACTGTTTCCAGGAATGAGAAAAAACATAACAAAGGAAAAAAGCCACAAACCAAAAAACGAATTCCAACAGACACAAGGTGCATCACAAATGTGTTGACAAAGGGCCCAGGGAAGACAAGAAGACATGGGGAAGGGGACATGAAAGGACAACAGATAAGACCAGTGACTGAATAAAGGCAGATAACACAAACATGCAGAAGTGAAAGTCAATGTTTGAACAGATCGTGTTAAACGGGAACCAAACCAGAGAATCACAGTCATTCCGAGGAAAACCACAAAGTCTAAAGTGGAATCTATGACACGACAAGAAATATAACTTGGTGTTAAAATAACCAAGAAATCAACACAGGAATCAGCAAATTTAACAAACACAAAAAAATCTAAACACTAAAATAACAATAAAACCCAAACTCAGAAACATTAAACAGGACTTCAAAGCTCTAGATCAGGGGTGGGGAACTCCAGGCCTCAAGGGCCGGAGTCCTGCAGGTTTCAGATCTCACCCTGGGTCAACACACCTAAATCAAATGCTTAGCTCATTGCCAGGCCTCTGGAGAACTTCGGCTGTGTCCCAATTCAGAGGTCGCATTTGTAGGCCGGTTACGTCACAGCGACACGATGAAGGCTGTCCCAATTCGTAGACTCCTACAAATGCTGCAGGCAAATGCGTCCTCCATTTTCCGAATTTGAAGGATGGGTCAGGTGTATCCGCCGTTGCCCACCATATCCCAGAATCCATAGTGTGGCCCAGCCGATTCCAGTTTCCAACACTGGCGGCAGCAACTTCGTTTTAATATGACTCTTTATTACCCACCAGCTCGATCGCTGAGCGGCTCGTCACGGCTCACTAGAGCCCCGCAAAAACAGCGCACCCCCGTCAATCATCGTTTACAACCCCCGGTGGACTTTCACTGCTCAAGTTAAACATGATATAAGTCTCTGGATCACTTAAATGTTAATGTGTGGTTTATTGCAGTGTGTGAAATAGTTAACATAGTTCGTATATTGTGGTATTGCATTTGTTGCTGTTAAACTTGCTGTGTAATTGATAATGTCACAAGTACAGTCATAGTTATAAGTGAACTACAATTATTCTATTGCTGTGTTGGCTTAATTACGTAAAACCGTGAATACATTATGGAGAGTTTTTCCCTTTTATTTCTTAGTTGGTACATTTTGCTGTGGATGCTGTTAGGGCAGTTCTTGAGCAGATGGGCATGCAGGGAGCTTTATTTAGATTAGAAACAGCATGTTTCCGCGGCATCCTCATGTCACGGAGGAGGAGGAAGCGGTGAGGGTGGGAACAGCTGGTGACGCAAATCTGAAGGCTAGACTGTCCCATTTCACAAGCCTCGCACTTCCGGCCTTCTCGACCTTCGGAGGACCTGGCTGCGGTAGTTCGCGAAGGCCGTGTCCTCCTGAGGATGCAGCCTCTGAATTGGGACACAGGTTGCGTTAAATCGACTTGTGGCACTGCTTCAACAGTGCGATACCCTCACGTGGGGCAGGTTTGACTCTCTTGTGACCATAGAGCTGGTTATGAGATATTAATCGCTTCTCATTACCCATATAAACTACACGATGCAAGACACACGATTAAGGTGATTCCCAAAATGGTCGCAGGAGTGAAAAATAGTGTCAAAATGGGCCACAAATCGCACAGCTTATGGGGATGGGATTTCGGGCGGATAACAGGAGAAGAGAAGCTGCAGAGAAGCATGTAAGACTGCAAATAATCGGCTATGAATGGTACACCGCCGATTATTAGGAATAGGTTCATCATATTTAAGATTGAAGCATTAATTAATGGTAGGACTTCTTTGAGCAGTCTTGTAGGAATGGGTTTGGAGGAAGTAATTACTGAAGTCAATGCAGAAAGATCAATTGGAGAAAACGACTATTATTAGATATCAATGGTACTAAAAGCAGCTCTACATCAAAACATTTCTTGATTTTAGTCTCAAGGTAGTCCAGAAACAACAAATACAAACTCAACAATAATGGGCCAACACTGGCTCCTCTGGATTTGTTATATGAATAAATAAGGATTAAAATGTGAGTGAACAAATAAAACTACAAATAATAATAATAAAATGAAAAGAAAATGAAAAAAAAGAAATGTATTAAATTAAATACAGTGCAAAAAACAAGTGGTGAAATAAACAAACAATTTAAAAATTAGATTAAAATTGTGATGGCAGAGGGAAAAAATGTTCTCTTGATTGCTGAATGTTGAACGATAAATTTAAAATATACAGTACTGTGCAAGAGTTTTAGGCAGCTGAGAAAAATGCTGTAAACAAAGAATGCTTTCAAAAATAGAAGTGTTAATCATTTATTTTTACTCAATCAACAACATGCTGTGAATGAACAAAAGAGAAATCTAAATTAAATCAATATTTGGTGTGACCACCTTTTGCCTTCAAAACAGCATCAACTCTTCTCGGTACACTTACACAGTTTTTGAAGGCACTCGT
>VURO01033436.1:15743-35206 GCA_015108175.1 Pelvicachromis taeniatus | reverse complement strand
GAATGGTCTTTTTTTTCTTTCTTTTTTTTTTTTCTTTTTTTCTTTTGTAGGTCATATCTTCTTAGTATTGTACGAAAATGTTTTCTTCCCCCCTGTTTGTACAAAACCATCTCTACACATATCATGAACTGTATTTCTGTCATTTCTTTATATATTTGAAGAAACCACAAAAGCCAAACATTTGGCTTTGCTAGATATCCCAGGGATTTTTGTCCATGTGCCAATGTGTTTGGTTTTTTTTGTTTTGGTTTTTTTGTCTTCCTGTGGCGTCGCTAACTCATTAGTTTCATCGAGGGATCCCAAGATTTTCTTTAAGGGCAACATAAACTAAAAGTGAAACCTTAGGGATTTTTTTTTTTTGTGTGTGTGTGGTAATATTAAATGCTTACGAGAAAATGCATGTTTCCACGAAAACACCAGCGCTTATGTTCCTGTAATAGCTGTATCATCTGTTTTAAAAGGAAAAAACAATTCCTGTGAATGAGAATGTAAACTTATTTCGTGTTAGTTGTTACTTCAGTATCTTCTTCATCCTTTCAGTATTGACACGCGGCAATCGTCCGTTTTGGTTATTCTGACCGATGAGGGAACAAAATGGATTTGTTAGAACAAACCAGTCTTCTTTAAATTTTGCCTTTTCTCTTTCTCCTTTATTTCACTCTTTAACAGAGGAAATATTTCCTTTGTTTGCATAACCAATCTGACTGGCGAGAGGCTTGTTTTCTTTGGACAGTGGAGGCCTGGATAAAATAATACTCAAGTGAAGTTTTGAACATTCCAATCAAGAATACTGGATTCTTCTTTATTTTTCAGTGAACAATGTTTCAGTGACTCATTAGATATTGGTTGATATGCAAACCAATCATATATTTGATCATGTAAGATTATTATTTATACATATTTGTGATTTGTTTTTTGTTTTGTTTTTTTGAATGGAGGCTGTTTTGTACCTTGACATTGAATAAAATTTGGTATTGGACTATGTTTTTGGGTTTTGTTTTTTTTCCCCCTCCGCTCTCATTTTTGTACCAGTGCGCATCAGTGTTGGAATTAAGACACAGACTCAATCGCCCCTTTATTAGATATAATGGTCCATTAATGCAAATATCTAATTGGCCAATCACACAGCAGCAACTCTTTGAACGTGCCACGGTTGTTGGTGCCGGACGGGCTGATCTGAGTATTTAAGAAACTGCTGATCTGCAGGGACTTTCCCACACAACCGTCTCTGGGTCTGAAAGAGAAATTAACCAGTGCATTATTTTATTTTTGATATGGAAAACAAAAGCACAGAAGAAACATCCTTAGTATTTGTTAATTGAATACATTTTATTACAACTTGCCTGATCTTTAGAGTTTAATACTTTAAACTGGTTCTCTGGGCCTAAATGAGTTGGTAATGTCAGAGTTGAAAGAATGCTTTGAATAAGAAAAACAGTTACTCAAATTAACCACTCATTAACCAAAGTATGCAGAAGAGCATCTCTTAATGCAGAACCTGTCAAACCTTGAATCAGATGGGCTGCAGCAGCAGACGACAGCACTGGGCGACATTCCTGTCAGATAACAGGAAACTGAGGATAAATTCACACATGCTCGCTAAAGTTGGACAACAGAAGGCTGGAAAACCATTTCCTAGTCTGATGAATCTCAATTTGAATGGTGGGGTCAGCATAGATCCATCCTGCCTTGTGTAAGTAATTCATAATGTTGGTGGTGGTGCATACTTTGGACACCTTAGAGCTAACTGAGCATAGTTTAAACACCACAATGTACATGAATATTGTAGCTTGACCATGCCCATCCCTGTTTAAATTCTAACAGCTGCTTTCAGCAGGATAATGGACCATGTCATAAAGAATAAATCATCTCAAACTGGTTTTGTGAACATGACAATGACTTTTCTGTACTCAGATGACCTCCACAGTAACCAGACCTCAGTGAAGTGTCTAGTCAGTGCGTGTTGGTGTCAGTTCAGTCAAATTAAATGTGTATTTAAATGTAGTTTGTGTTGGATTGACAAATTTACGATCTGCAAAAGCATAACTGATTTTATATTGACCTTGTAGGTGTGTGTGGCATGGGAAACTGTGAGGCTGTGTGCTCTAAGTTTGAGTTTTAAACGCTTTGGCAAGTGTTTGTTTTGCCAGCACAGTAGCAGAGCTCCAAATGAAGGCAGTGTTCAACAATCGGTATGGTTTGCCCTTTTAGTAGTCGTCTAACTAGAAAGGCATTCAGAGATCGCAGATCTCTACCAAAGCTCATGTACTATTTGTATACATTTAAAAAAAAAAAAAAACTACAAGTGATTTGGTGCTATATTTTTTTATTACATATTCACTATGAAAACCCATACTGGGTGTGAACTTGGGTGTGTTATTTAGACTGACACGTGTTTTGAATTTATGCCACAGCATTTATGTGTAACCAAGGAACAATGTATACATCCGCCACAGGTGAACCCAGGCAAGCTAAAAAGGACAATTGAAGATACAACAAACTAGCGAGAGATGACGTTATATAAGATGGGAACAGTCATGAATAACACTGCAATTAGTAAGTAATAAGTCCCAATAAGTTACATATTGCTATACATCTGTAGCCTGTTAACTAGTTTTATATAAACCTGGACAGTGAGAAACTGTACACGTATAGTCAGAAATTTACATCAAGTCATCATGGACATGAATGTCATGGTTATTTTGGGCTTTGAATTATTTCTTAGAACTGTTATTTTTTCAGGGTGGAAATATTGTACATCATACATCTTTAATGACTTTAAAAACAGGAACTGGGTGCACAAGTTTGAGTTTATTTATAGTTTCTCTAATTCAGACAGGATTAAAAGTGCACCTCAATGTTTTTATGTTTTTGGTAGCCACCAACAAACTTCTGACTGAATATTTGGTCATTCGATTTTCAATAGGATCAAGATCGGGGCTTTGGGGAGGTCATTGCAGAAGCTGAATGTTGGTCTGCTTTAGCCATTTCAAACCAGTTTTGATATGTGCTCAGGATTATTGTCCTGTTCTATGACCCAACTGTGTCCAAGTATCAACTGTCTAGTTGTTGATATGAAGTGAAGTTGAAACACTTAGCATTTTTATACCCAGGCAAGCTAAAAAGGTTACAACAAACGGGTTGTTTGTTGTAGTTTGCGGGTTGTTTGCAATCACCCCAACCAATTTTCTCTCATCTGAGGGTGATAATTTGGGTTTTCTTTCTGACCTTGGCAAAGTGGTGATACATCTGAATAACTTGTACGGATTTAAAGTTGTTTGAACTGATGATCTTGGAATCTGCAGTTGTGTAGAAATATCTCCCCAGAGACTTTCCCAACTTGTATAAATCTACAATTCTCAGATTAAGGAAATAAATAAATAAACTACTCACTACTGTGTATGTTTAGTCCAGGGGTTTCCAACCTGCATGAACTGAACATACTTAAACTAAAAGAGCTTCGGAATACTTTTACTGCCTTTCTACAAAGATCTGTCTGCTCAATACTTTCCTGTAATGTTTTTGTTCGTGTCACTCTTCTCTCCTCCTAAAAAGCAGAACTAACCCCGCCATATCTGTGGTAACACAGGCAGTAATGAAAACAGGACACGTTGGTTGAAATCTGACACTGGACACAAACTGCAGCAACTCTGCAGCTGCGCCACCTGCTGTTCACGGAGAAGATCAACGCCCGGAAGACATCACCGGATGTTTGCCAGAAATCGCGCGATATCTGGCATTGCGAGACTTCTGGCCGTTCTTTTCCCCCGGAACATCAGGCAAGATGGTAGGTGTTTGTGCCGTCTCGCTGTTAAGTCAGACTACAATCTGTATGCATCGGGGCTCTAAAGTTGTTGATTTGAACAGCTGACCGTGTCATCGAACAGTTCCGCAGTTTTTATTACCGTCCAGTAGAAAATTGTTGCTGCAAATGAAAGATTAAACTGTGTTTACAGGCTCCGTACTAGACGGAGCTATGGCTAAGCTAACCCGGTGGCAAAGCGTTATCCGTAGCAGTAGCTCCAATAAAAATAATCATTATAGTGTTACTGTAATTGGTTGTGCATAAATTATTAAACCAACCTGTAGACGTTTAATGGTGAAAATGAGTGAAGCCTGTTAAATCCTGAAGCACCAGTGTAAAATGCTAAGCTACAAACTCACCGGGGTGATCCCGTTTCTTCCAGGCGGATACTGAGATCAAGAAGAAGCGTACCTTCAGGAAGTTCACATACAGAGGTGTGGATCTGGACCAGCTTCTGGACATGTCCTAGTAAGTGACACCACTGAGACGGTCACTGGTGATGTCATTCAGTCAACTAGAGCTACTGTACTACTACTGCACATCTTAATGTAGAGTAATTTGTGAGTGGTTTACTGTGACGACAGAAGGGTTTATAAGTGATGATACTGACTTTTTAGTCACTGAAAATAAAATTGTCCAAACTTTAAGATGATTTATTCACTTGCCGGTCAAAACTGAATAAAGAGCTTTGAAACTGGACACTGAAACTAGAATTTCAGCCATTTTTTCACCTTGATGTGTCCGACAGCATTGAATAGTTTGTGGACACATGGTTTCTTCTCTTACTTGCATCTGGGAATTGGAGGGTTGAGACTTAATTTATATTGTTTTCCTCTGTGTCCTGCCTTTAGTGAGCAGCTGATGCAGCTGTACTGCGCCCGCCAGAGGAGGAGGCTGAACCGTGGTCTGCGTCGCAAGCAGCAGACTCTCCTTAAGCGCCTGCGTAAGGCAAAGAAGGAGGCTCCTCCCATGGAGAAACCAGAGGTGGTGAAGACCCACCTGAGGGACATGATCATCCTGCCTGAGATGGTTGGGTCTATGGTTGGAGTATACAATGGCAAGACTTTCAACCAGGTTGAAATCAAGGTGAGATGTCAGTCTGGTAATCGGCACAGTATGAAAACGTGGGCTGGCTTTGTTTCTGGCATTGAACTAAAACAGCTCACCCATCCTATAAAACTGCTCATTTCACTGCAGGAAACTGCATGTGACAAATAAAACTAAAGTGTGCATTGGTACAGCAGGTATAAATGAACCATGAATTGACTTTTTGCACATTTACAACCTCATTCAGTTTTTACTAATTGCCCTTACAAAATAGATTTTCAACTCAAAAAAACAAAGTTTTTATGTAGTTGTACAACTATAGCTACGTCTGACCATGGTGTCAAGGTGATGCAACATAGCTGATAATTAATACACCTGGAAAATACATATACACTAAATTTCAAGAAAATATTTGGATGTATTGTCAATGTAAGTGGTCTTTATCAGTTTTCCAAGAGTGTGTTTCTTAAAAGCTAGTTTTCCTGAAGTCACCGCTTTACATTATGCATCACCGCGTACTCAATCTACTGCAGTATAGAAAGCATGATCGGGTCTGAACATACTTCAGACCTGCTCTGCTGGACATATTGTCCATGTAAATTTAAAAAAATCACATCAATTTCTAAGTTGACAGTAAAATATGCTGTGAGCCAAATCACCCGTAGAGATTGATTATGAGTGCAGGATGCTGCAGAATAATCGGGTGTTGTAAAAACCCTTAAGCGTGCCAGCTTCAACGCGCACAGATCCTGCATGCCTCCAGGCTTGCCCATTTTGGTACTGACCAGGTCGTATGTTATTTAGTAGCTCCAAAGTGTAGGGGTTTACACTGACAAGTAAAAGCTCCTGGGTTTGATCCAGGAAGAAGACCCACATCTCTGTGGGATTGTGTCAGGAAGGGCATCCACCTTTTAAAGAAGGGGGTAGCAGAAAGTAGCTTGAATCATACATTACCTTAGTGAATCATGCATATCTTCTATTAAAGAATTCCTACTGTATTGTGCTTTTCAAATCCACATCCCTGTTTGTACACATTGCTCAAGTTCTGACCTCTGTCACATAACAATCTATTGCTCTGCACTTAACATAGTGTTGTTTCTCCTCTCTCCACAGCCCGAGATGTGTGGTCACTACTTGGGAGAGTTCTCCATCACCTACAAGCCAGTGAAGCACGGTCGTCCCGGTATTGGAGCCACACACTCTTCTCGTTTCATCCCTCTGAAGTAGAATGGCTGTATTATTTGTATAAATAAAAAATTGGGTGCTCCACACAACATGATTGTTTATTTTCTTTCACATTATGGGTCAAAATGAAAATTTAATTCATAGTTTAAAGATCACATTGTGACAGAAAGCTCATAAATGCAAGAAAGTGCTTTGTTTGAACTTTTATTTATGCAGGAAAAATGGTCAAAGTCCTTGAAATGTAACATTTAACAAAACAAAAGAAGACATGCACGTCAAAATCAGTGGTGACTGGCTAATTAACGGCTTTCAGCCTTCCTGACATGGTCTCTCTGCGTCATCTTGAAGCTTTTCACATGAGGCATCATCGCCTGACCTGAGGCGCTGTTCATGCTCAAATAAGGTGAGCAGTTGTAATACTGGCCACAAAGTTCCTACCGCCGCTGAAACCAGAGCAGCAACAGCGGTGCGGCGGAGAAAAGCACCGGGTTGTTCACCACCAGTACGAATGTTCCGCCTCCTGAGTCTCAGAGCCAGCTGCAATTTGAGTGTGGCCATTCTGGGCCATGGATACAACCTTTAGCGGTCTCAAAAACTGTTTATTGACATCGAGCTAATAAGGTTTGTAAGCCGGGTAAAGAAACAGTGGCCGCATTGGTGAGTGTTAGTATAAATTTTAACTTCTTTCACAGAGTCTGTTTTTATAAACAAAAAACGGACAACGCTAGCTTGTGGCAACCTAGCTTTCAGCCCGGTAACGGCAGCTAGCTAGTTAGCTTCAGAGCGAAAATGACAGAGGGGAACAGTCCTGTCAAAAGGCAGCGAAGGCAGACACGATTTAATAACTGTCTTTCGCTACCTGTTTTTAACGTCTTTGGGGGGTTGTTGTTTACCTCAGGATGTAAGTAACATCGGCTGAGTTTGTAATGTTGGCTCAAATGAATTTGCCGGTGTTTTACCCGGTGTGACTGAGTAGTTGCAAATCAAGAACAAAGATATTGTAGGCTAGCTAACCTTAACTGTTACCATCAGCATTACCGGTGTTATTATTATTATTTACTATTTCACTCCACTAGTTTCCCATCCATAATATTAAGCCTTTAAACGCTGTCAGGTATCTAGCTGAGTCAAATGAGCTCTTTTCGTGTATTATTTTACAACTGGCATAGAGGTCCCTGTAATTTTAACGTGTTTTGTAAAACCGAGGCCACGTTAAGTTGAATTTTAATTGCTAATAGGAGGATTACAAGGACCAGACAGCCGGTAATAACGTTACAGATGTTCTTCATCCAAGTGAAGATTTACGTTATGGCTAATATACATTCGTACATGAGGATTATCATAGAAATAATTGTTGAATTTGTTATTTAGGGCGATGTATACGTATTCTGTGGTACATGCTGGTTGGTGTTTTGGTTGCGAGTTTGTTAAACACAGATGTAAGTGGCCTCACCATAATATTAGATTAGTCAACTATAATTACCAAAGCAGTAGTATCATAAAAGCATCTTGGTTGTTTAGACAGTTTCCGCCCCCCTGTCTCAGCTCTTTGCGTCATATAATCTCTCACTAAACAGAGATTATAACGGCAGAAATGTGGGCTATCTGTTTGGGGCTCATTTGGAATATGTGTGTTATGCACTGTGGCCCAATGTCATGGGACAAGAACAGCCTGGTGCAGTGAGTTTTCTTGTCTGTGTATAGCTTTTGTTATAAAGCATTGATGACCCAAATTCCAAGATTGCTAACTGACTCTAGTTACAATTTTTTAACATTACATCTGTACTTCTTCTATTGGTTACAGATCTGACATCAAACGTGTTAACCAGTGAATGCATAGACTCAAGAAGGTCAAACTTTGTGACAATAAAGAGGGTATCTGGACAAGGTACAGTGTTCATGTAGTCTCTTTGCCTTGCTTAAAAAATAGATGAATAATATTTCAACCAGTTCCAATAAATGAATGGACTTGTGTAGGTGTGCCTTGGTTTCCGCACCACTTATCAGTTCTTTGTAATGTCAACATGCAGCTGTGTGACTGTGAGCATGACGGCTGTGGACGGCCTTTCGGACAATGCAGAGGTGGTAGAAATGGAGGATGTGCCATCTCAGTTCTTTGTGGAGAAACACTCTTGGGAGGGCCTGCGAGATATTATCCACTGTAGCAGGAAGTACTCAGGCATGATTGCCAACAAGGCTCCCCATGACTTCCAGTTTGTGCAGAAAAATGATGAAAATGGACCCCACTCCCACCGGCTCTACTACCTCGGTAAGCTGTTGCTAATGGTGGCACAAAAGATGCCCAGTATCAGCTTATAATTGGTCATTTCTGTCTTTTTCTCAACTGTACTCCTTTCAGTTGACCTTGGCTATTCTTTTCTGCTCAAGGCAGCAGAGGATGATTGCCTCATGATGCTAAAACAGTCACGGTGAAATGCCTGTTGTTTGTTGTTGACACTGCTTTTGTTGTTTTTCCTTTGTACTTACCAGGAATGCCTTATGGAAGCAGAGAGAACTCATTACTCTACTCAGAAATCCCCAAAAAGGTTCGGAAAGAGGCCCTCTTGGTGTTGTCATGGAAACAGATGCTGGATCACTTCCAGGTGAATTCCCCCTCTCTCCTCTCTGTTTGTGCAGTGCCACTACCAAACTACCCCGTATGTTGTTATTGAAGCCCAAAATACCATCCAACCACTATGTAGGGATGATGGGGCAGATGAATGAGGTTCAATCATGTGTTTCTCATTTATTATTTTATACATATGTATAGTGTTGCGTATGCACAAGTTTACGTAACAAACCTCTAAAAATCCCTTTGGTAATTTCAAATCTTATCCATATGATTTCCTGTTGTTGCTCTAAGGCTACACCGCACCAGGGGGCATATTCTCGAGAGGAGGAGTTGCTGAGAGAGCGTAAACGTTTGGGAGCATTTGGTATTACCTCCTATGACTACCATTCCCAGACTGGACTGTTTCTCTTCCAGGCTAGTAATAGCCTATTCTACTGTCAAGATGGTGGCAACAATGGCTTCATTGTGAGTACAGCTGCTCAATCTTTTACAATTCTTAGATTCTCTTGATTAAAGAATGGAGCAGAACAGATGTGTAACGACACTGATATGTTAACTACATTACTTTGGCTCATAAACCTTTAAATACTGTGTAGCTATTCAATTAGAGGGATACCAAGGAATACCTGCAAGGTAGAGATGATCTCTACCTGTGTCTCCTGTCAGGCCTTCTACCAGACACACAGTCAGTGAATAGTGATTCTGTGTTATAAGTTATTACATTTGATGTGTAATTAATGGCTAGAGCAGGAATGTTAGACTGACTTTGCATTGTGGGCCACTTTGCTCTTATGTGCGCCATAAAACTGAAACTTCCCTTTCTGTCAGAGTGAAGAAGTGTAACTGCACATCGAGTCCCTCCGATATCTTAATATAAGAAAATTGAGTCTTATTTCAACAGTACATCCCAGTTTTTCCCCCTCAGCTGTAATAGGCTGTTGGGGTATTGTTGCCACCCTGCCTGGCGGACAGGCAGGCAAGCAATGGAACATCCAAGTTTGTGAATGCAATAACTCAAAACCAAAGCGACATAGGAGTTTCAAATTGAAACCAGAGATGTATCGACTACAAATCTTGGGCGAGTTCGAGATTTTTAGATGTTTATCAGTAGTAAAAGCTGTACAACCTGCGAAAATACAGTCAAAAGTCCAAAATTTCTACCCTCCTTCACATTTACTAAAACTGTCCAAAGGAGTGGATCGTTGCTTGGTCATTGCTGGAATCACTGCCTTATGTTTGACACTCCTGGGTAGAGTTTAAATATCAAATTTATTATCATAACACAAGACTGACAAAATCTGCAACCGTGGACAAGGAAAGTTGATCACACAACTGTCCAGACAAGCTGTGCAGTTTGATCTTTCTGAATTAGCCTTCGTGTTAAATGCGAGCTCTACTATGAACAGTAGCTCTGAAAACCTACCATGTAGTCAGCTGGTATACCTGGGATTAAGATTCATTTAGATTGTTTTCACTGTAAAAGGTGCACTTCAGGTCTTTCTCTCCCTGTGCTTGTGCCTTTTATCATTTTAAAGCAGCTTTTTAACCTGCTTGAAATAACAGGGATTTCCTTACACCCTGGTACATTACACTGTATTTGAAGAGTTTTTGGAGTGCATGATGCTGCGGCTGAATCTTGATGATGGATTTAACAGGATAAAAAGAATAAACCAACTGGCTAAATAATAGATAAATGAAATTTGTATAAACATACAACAACGTCCTCATTGGTAGGAGAAATTGCAATAGCTCGAATGTTGAGTCACTTTACAAAATCATGAGCTGGTCTAAGTCACTGAAAATAGCCACGCGTACCCATATGGGTGGTCTGTACTTGCTGTCATTTACTTGGCTGTGTAGTCCAACAATCTCAAGCTGTTATTTGAGCGTCTCTTTAGAACTCAACAAGTATTTCAAGTCAGCAGATGTTTCAGACTGAGTTCACTTAGTTTACAGAATTCTTTTTGATTGTCTTAATGTCTTCATTCTAAACTTCAGAATTGTTTTTCAGGAGTTAGGTTAATGTTTTCCTAAGGCTCTCGCCCTGTCCGTGTAACATTCATTTTGCTTTTGACTAAGATTGTTTTTGTTGGTTTTAGCAGTCAGCTCCTGTAAAGCCTATGGAGATCAAGACCCAGTGCTCAGGGACCCGTATGGACCCCAAGATCTGCCCTGGAGATCCAGACTTTATAGCCTTTATCAACAACAATGACTTGTGGATAGCCAACATTAAGACAGGCGAGGAAAGGCGACTCACGTACTGCCATAAAGGTCTAAAGACTCATTTTTTAAAAAATGTAAACATTATTTTTATTGAGTGAGCTTTACAAATGTCATATTATTAATGCATGTCTTGTTTTAAAATATATATTTTTTGGCCCTTCCCTGTTTTTTCTCATCCAATTTCACTTTGTAGCACAGAGAGAAAACACCTTTGAGATACCACATGTTCAGTTGTGTGTTGGCATATGAATATGACATATGGATTTAAACCCCATTGCTAATTTATTCAATTTCTTCCAGGTTTGGATAATGTTAAGGAGGACCCGAAGTCTGCAGGTGTAGCAACATTTGTTATCCAGGAAGAGTTTGACCGTTTCACTGGCTACTGGTGGAGCCCCTCAGCAGTAGAAGGTCAGCAGTATGTCCTTTTCCACTAGTACCAGCTCAGCTCGGCTCGACTCAGTTTTTAGTGTTTTCCATTAGGTGGTAGTTTTTTTTAGTACCTGCTTGGTCGGGATTACAAGTGACTTGAGATCTGATCTGAAAATGTGATGTTAACAGACTACATGCCAAAGGCTGCACAGAAAATAACACCTTGGTCCCCGCGCCTATATACACTGAGCAGCAGGTGTACCATTGCCTCGATGCCCTCCATTGTCACGGTGTTCTTGTTGCATACAAATGATGTTGCGAGACTTTCAGCCGGGTTGCTATAACGACCCCACATACATTTTGTGGTACTCAATTGTAATGGAAAATATCTGAAACTGAGTTTAATCGAGCTGCGTCAAGTTGAGCCGAGTAGGTTCTAGTTCAAAAGGGCTATTACTAACAAAAGTAATTAATGTGCTTAAGGAACATCACTCACAGCCATGTTTTAGGTTCTGTTTCTTTGAATAAATTGTGGTAATTGTTTTTCTCCGGTCAGACCCTAACGGAGGTAAAGCAGTGTACCTTCTGTATGAAGAGGTGGATGAGACAGAGGTAGAAATTATTCATGTTCCATCTCCGGCACTTGAGGAGCGGAAAGCAGATGCATACAGATATCCTCGCACAGGTCAGTGCAGGTTTGCACAATGTTTGCACAAGAATTTAGAGTAATGAAAACGCACACACACGCACATTTCTACAACTTGTATTTTTTTTCAATGTCTTATTTACAGGTAGCAAAAATCCCCAGTCTACACTTAAACTGGCAGAGATCAAGACAGATCATCAAGGAAGAGCAAGTGTCTCGTTTCCTTTTTTCTTCACTTTTTTTCTACGTGCTTTAGCATCTTCATTCGTTAGCATGATCTGTATCTAATATGTGTGTATGCATGTGTATGTGTACTTACAGATAGTGAGCACACACAACAAAGAGCTGGTCGTCCCCTTTAACTCATTGTTTCCTGGGACAGAATACATCGCCAGAGTAGGATGGACGAGTGACGGCAAATAGTGAGTGTTGCAAAATTCTGCCACTCGCAGAATAAACCATGAAAAGAAACTGTCTGATTGAGAACCTTTTAAAATTCTGGCATCAGTTTGGGAACTATGGACGTACACAAAAGTTTTACCGGAGGGAACTATTTTTCATTCACGATCGCTAGTCTTTCCATACAAAGCAGTCTTTTGAGCGTTGTCTACTCTCTGTTGTAGTGGTTGGGCAGTGCTGTTAGACCGCAGTCAGAGGAAACTGCAACTTGTTCTGCTGCCTCCTGCCCTCTTCATCCCAGTGACAGATGATCCAGCTCTAAGACAGGAGAGTCTGGAGGCCGTGCCCACAAACACGCAGCCATACCTAATCTATGAAGAAACCACTGACGTCTGGATAAATGTAAATGTTTTCTCACGGCACTCTACGGCTACCTTTAAAATAAACCGATTAGGTACATTTATAAATTCGAATTGTGACGCTTTCTTTCTTTCTGCAGGTTCACGATATATTCTATCCCTTTATTCAAACGACTGAAGATGAGTTTACTTTCATTTGGGTAAATGAGTCTAAAACAGGTTTCAGCCATCTGTATAAAATCACATCCCAGTTACAACCAGGCTGCTACCGTTGGACAGAGGGATACCAGCACATAGAGGGTAAGAAACTAGGAGATGCCTCTGCATTGATTTGAAACGAGATCATCAGATTTTTCAGGCTGATATTATTTTTGTCTCTCGACTCAGCTGTTAGTGGTCACATTATGTTTTTTATGTTAAGCAGAATGTTGATTTGTACTTTTTTGTCCTCCAGGAGACTTCAAATGTGCAATCAAAGAAGAGGTTACATTGACCTGTGGGGAATGGGAAGTGTTGGCAAGACATGGTTCCAAGGTGAGTGCCAAATACAAAGAAAGAAAAAGAAAGAAATCACACCTCTGAGAGATACACAGGCCAATGCAGTAAGAAAATATTTGGGCAGTTCTCACTTTTAATCTCAAGTAATGATCATGAATTTGGAGTGCTGACTCTAAATCCTAATTTTAGTGTGTTTATAAAAAGACTGGTGGTGCAGTGCCTGACGTTGACAACAGATGCACATCAACTGACATTTGGTATTTCCCTGGAGATTTTCTGTCAGGCTTCTGCTGCAGTCAGTTTCACTTTTTGCTTGTTTCAGGGCTTTTTTTGTTTTCAGTCTGTTGTCTGGGTAAAACAGATGGACAAAAAAACATGTCTAAACATGTCAACATTGTGAATAGTATGGATGTAAACACCCTCAAATGCTGCTGAAGCTGAAAGATGACAAGTTAACCTGAATTCTTCCTTTATAAAAATCACCACAACAGGCAAATCTGCATGTTTGTTTGAACTGTACATTTTCTATATTTTTGTTTTACAAACTCCAGAGTTCAGCACCATTGCTGACTAGGTGTCAGCTTTTCTAAAATATTTAAAAATATTACTTGAAACAAAGATATTTCAGTGGCTTTATATAGGTTTGTCATGCACCACTTTATGGCACCTTTTTTGATGAGAGCGGCTGTTTTCATTCACCTTCGAATGTTTTCTCATGTTTGCTTTCCTAGATCTGGGTCAATGAGGCAACAAAGTTGGTGTACTTCCAGGGCACCAGAGACACTCCTCTGGAGCATCATCTCTACGTGGTCAGCTATGAGTCACCTGGAGATGTGGTCAGACTAACTAAGCCTGGCTTCTCTCATAGCTGCTCTGTTAGTCAGGTACTACCATTTATTTGTGCACTTACCTGTTTGCGTGCTACCTGCTTAATAGCAGTGAGAAATAAAGCTCTGGCTTGAGGGAAGCTTTTAAAGAGAGTGTTGACAGCATACTTGATAGTGTCTCATGTTGGGCCTTGTAAGACAGGTTCTATTAGTTAGTGATACAACTTTGCATCCCGCTTGCCTTTTATTTCCTTCCTGTTCTTTATTAGGCATCTCTTTGTCTTCTCTCTTCTTGCAGAACTTTGACTTTTTCGTCAGCCACTACAGCAACGTGAGTACTTCGCCCTGTGTTCACGTCTACAAGCTGACTGGCTCAGAAGGCGACCCTTTGCACATGGTTCCTGAGTTCTGGGCCAGCATGATGGAATCGCCAGGTAAACAAAGTCCATGTAACATCGCTCATACTAAAGACGGAGAGGCACTCCTTGTCAGCAGTTTGCACACTGTGATAGTATCCAATAGCAACTGCATTCCTCTGTCTATAAGTGGTTAGATTCAACAAAAAGTACTTGTTTGACATTTTGCGGCCATGCATTACTAAAGGAAAAGTCAGCCAAGAGTCAGTGTTTTCAAATCTGTCAAAGGATTTGATACATTTGTTTTACATATAGTAAATGTTTTTTGTTTTTTTTCCATTAATCTGTCTTGCAGTTAAAAAATTACAAGTCTGGCATTAAACAAAACAAAGCCTCTCTGTGTCAGTATAGTTTTCTGCCGAGGGACAGTCTGTCCAAGTATGAATGTTCATATCAGAAGAAGATCTTAAACCTCATCACATTTCTTCTGTTTCTGGTAGCCTTGGAACTCCTGAATGCAAATTTGAGGCTTTCATTTCACAAATCTCTTTAATTCAAACTACTTATCATGGACCAAACCAGCACAATGGATTAAAAATTGCTCTATATAATGCATTATCAGGGATTGTAACATCTAGTCCTTTTATTGAATTTTCAACATTACACCATTAGTTAATGTAGTTTTCAATATATGGATGTCAGCTCGAGCAGTTTGTGCTTTGTTGGAATTGAAGCAGAAGGCTTGACTTAGACTTCTGCAGTGAATTTTTGCAGACGATGTCAACTATCTAGTGGCCTACGTTGTTGCTAGCATTTATGTGTGTGCAGGTGCATTATGTGTAATTACCTTGTGGCCGTATCTTGGTGTTTTATGTGTGGTGCCAGACGATAGACAGCATTTTATTTGTTTGTTTGTTGTTTTTTTTTTCTTTTTTCTTCCATCCATTCCGATAGTTTCTGCAATCTCCCTTCTGAAATTTGCTGACATTTGAGAGTCCTTATATTGATGTTATAACTATGTTTCTTTGTATTTAGCCAGTTAGAGAATAACAATCAATATACTAACTGAAAGTAACCAGACATGCACAGCAGGAATTGACAGTACTGAATAGACCAATCACAGTAGTTGCCAGCTGTGTCAATACCACATTCAGAGAATGTCATATGGTCAGATGAAAGCAAAATAGAACTTTTTGGTAAAAACTCTACTTGTCGTGTTTGGAGGAAAAAAAATACTGAGTAGCATCCAAAGAACCTACTGTGAAGCACGGGGGTGGAAACATCATGCTTTGGGACAGTTTTTCTGTAAAGGGACGAGGACGACTGATCCGTGTAAAGGAAAGAATAAATGGGGCCATGTATCGTGAGATTTTGAGTGAAAACCTTTTTCCATCAGCAGGGGCATTTAAGATGAAATGTGGCTGGGTCTTTCAGCATGACAGAGATCCCAAACACACTGCACGGGTAAGGAAGGAGTGGCTTCATAAGAAGCATTTCAAGGTCCTGGAGTGGCCTAGCCAGTCTCCGGATCTCAACCCCATAGAAAATCTGTGGAAGGAGTTGAAAGTCCGTGTTGGCCAGCGACAGCCCCAAAACATCACTGCTCTAGAGGAGATCTGCATGGAGGAATGGGCCAAAATACCAGCAACAGTGTGTGAAACAGTGTTTGACCTCTGTCATTGCCAACAAAGGGTATATATATAACAAAGTATTGAGATGAACTTGTGTTATTGACCAAATACTTATTTTACACCATAATTTGCAAAAAAATAAAATAAAAATGAGACAATGTGATTTTCTGGATTTTTTTTCTCATTTTGTCTCTCATAGTTGAAGTACACATATGATGAAAATTACAGGCCTCTCTCATCTTTTTAAGTGGGAGAACTTGTACAATTGGTGGTTGACTAAATACTTTTTTGCCCTACTGTATATAAGAGAACCAGTTATTTCACTATTTAAATTTTATTTGACACAAAACCTTGTTTGCATATGCCTAACCGAGTGACTGCTTGTTGTTGTCGTCCAGGTTGCCCGGGAGATTACAATCCACCTGAGATTTTTGACTTTCCGGGGAAGTCAGGCTTCCAGCTTTATGGAATGGTATACAAGCCTCACAACCTGCAGTATGGGCGGAAACACCCCACTGTTCTCTTTGTCTATGGAGGCCCACAGGTTTGTAGCTGCATCTTATCCATCTTACTTCTAACTGTGTAATCATGGCTTTGTTACATAAGATCTAATCATAGCTGCCTTCCCTTTGACTCTAATAAATGCTGCTCTGAAAGTCTATTACTGTGTAAACAAAATGTTTCTAAGAACGTGATTATGTCTTTGTACATGTAGGTGCAGTTGGTTAACAACTCTTTTAAGGGCATGAAATACCTCCGCCTGAACACGCTGGCTTCTCTCGGCTATGCCGTGGTGGTCATTGACGGGAGGGGTTCTTGTCAGAGGGGCCTTGAATTTGAAGGAGCACTGAAAAACAAAATGGTAAAGTTTGACACATACAAATATTAATCCAGTATCATTAAACAAATGGATGTGATGTGAAAGCTCCAGCTGAAATAACTCTGTCTGCCTCTCCAGGGTCAAGTAGAGATTGAGGACCAGGTGGAGGGGCTGCAGTATGTAGCAGCGAAGTTTAACTTTGTGGACCTGAGCCGTATTGCCATCCATGGCTGGTCCTATGGAGGTTTCCTTTCTCTCATGGGCCTCATCCAGCGACCCAATATCTTTAAGGTTAGACTCCCCCTGTTCACCCTTAAGCTGTCCTTATATTGTTAAAACCATAGAAAACACTCATTCTGTGACCAAGTTGTAACTGCTTTTGCATTTAGCCCAAAACAAGCAGGCATTTGTGATTTAATGCACAATAAAATAGAGAAATCGTTTCTTAATTCTGTGTTTGCTAAATGCTCGTAACTGAATTCGTGATGCAGTTGCCAGCTGCATCCACATGGTGTCTGTCTTGGAGTGTGTTAGCCATTAGTCTTTATTAAGCAAAGATGTCTGCAGATACATCGCTATGCTAAAGACTATGCTAAAGAAGAAATGTTTTCTTGTGACATGCGTGTATATCAGATGTCAAACAATGACATCAGAATATACCAAGAATAATTCTGTTACAACACGCACAGCAAGCCTAAACCTTTACTCTCCTGCAAAATGACTTCTTTCCAGATTAAGATGATTTGTTTTTCTTTTAATGTTATTTCTTTTCCTTCCCTGACAGCTGGCTATTGCAGGTGCCCCAGTGACTGTGTGGATGGCCTATGACACAGGCTACACAGAGCGTTACATGGATGTGCCTGAGAACAACCAACAGGGCTACGAGGAGGGATCTGTGGCGCTGCATGTGGACAAGCTCCCTAGCGAGTCAGTACACACACACTTATTTAAGTTAACAAGAGTTTATGAGGTATTTGAGTTTTTAATCAAAATGCACAATTCTCTGCAGTTTCTTTAATGTTGTCTCTGTGTTTTAATAACCATTGTAAGATCTTTAATGTTATATTTTTGTTAAATATGCTTCACATTTGGTCAGTCTGATACATGTGCACCACAGACAGTTCAAACACTTCTTGAAAAATCAATTTTTTTGGTCTCATTCTTATAAAACACATTGAAATATGAGTCTTAAAATTTTTAAACTCTTGAACTCGTGCTTATGCATGCCGCACCTTGCCTTTGTGTCCTTCGGCTACTTGGATCATTTTCAGTAGCTGAGGAACTTTGAGTTATTTATGTTTCAGTAGCAGAGTCTTCCTTTAAGTCAAAAGCAGTGGATTTCTTTTTTTTTGTATGTAAAATAAATTCTGCAAAAGTGAAATCATTAAGATTGCATCGTTGCCTCACTTTTTAGGGCACAACTGATGACCTAAAAAACACCATACTGAAAGTGAAAGTAAAAGTTTGTTTGACAACTGCAGTTCTGTAATTGTTCTGTAAAGGTCTTTGTGCCACTGAAGACATTTGTAATGTTGGGAACATATTTTTACTGTTCTCTGAACACACATTCATTGCAGTTTAACTAATCACATCGCATCTCTCTTCTTCAGGCCCAACCGTTTGCTTATCCTCCACGGCTTTCTGGATGAGAATGTACACTTTTTCCACACCAATTTCCTAGTGTCACAGATAATCCGGGCTGGAAAGCCCTACCAGCTTCAGGTTTGTTTCATATCTTAAGAGCATAATACGTATGTGTGTATGTTTGTGTTGTTCCTGTATAAACACAATCATGTTGGATATCAGATCGTGCTTCCAGAAAAAGAAGAAACTGCACTTTTACTGCTAAAGTCCTGGTTTTCAGGTTTCTGCTTGTATCGCTTAACTGTAGTTCAATGAATTACCTTCAGTTAACATAATACAGTAGTTGGATTATATATTAGGATTAGGACTGTCAGCGGGCAGCTGTTTCCATATTGACAGTTTCTGTGTTTTATACAAATCCTGTGACACTTTGCATCGACAGCATTCAGCGCTATCATGCAAAGCAGCTTCATTTTCCTGCTGGTCTCACAGCGCTTTCATTTGGAAATACAAGTTAACTTTTGAACCACTTCTCCGTCACCATCTAATAAAAATCAAGAAGTGTTGAGTTTCACAATGTCAACATCAACACTGGTAAAGGTTAAACAGAGCTCATCTGTTGCTCACGGCCCAGTTGTATATGGTAAAGGGAGATGGTTTGTGTAACCTAGCAACAGAAGGTGGATCCTAGGCTACAAAAACAGCTCTCTAAAGAAGGTCATGGGTGATTTTAAGGGTAAAAAAGATATATTCTAGATTAGATATGATTGGTTACACACACAAAGAGCATGTGCATTAATTTATAAATAATTTGCTGATGTTGGTTGGTTGCTCTGTTTGAATTTTGAAAGGTCTACCCCAACGAGCGGCACAGTATCCGCTGCCCTGAGTCTGGAGAGCACTACGAGATAATGCTGCTGCACTTTCTACAACAATACCTCTGAAATGAGACAACAGGAGAGAAGTGAAGTCAAGATCCCCTCTTCCTTCTTTCACCCCTCCCAACTGTCCGCCCACCTGTATTCTCCATGACCTCCCCACCCCAGCCCATTTCTAACTGTTCACCCCGTGAACGGGAAACACATCAGACACCCAGCAGCCACCAGCCCCCCCCCCCCCCCCCCCCCACCTATTTTCTC
>VURO01033411.1:9400-21202 GCA_015108175.1 Pelvicachromis taeniatus | reverse complement strand
TTTTTTTACAGTAAAGATTCTACATACAGCTGGCTCGAGCAGAAAGGGATTCACATTTTCTCTTGCTTTTTTGTACAGACATGGTTGTTTCTACTGGCATGAGAGTTGTCTTCCCTAAAAACCTGAAAAGATGAGTCCGACAATTTGCATTAGCTCTGCTTTACAACATACAACTGAATATCATGTTATTGTTTTACAATCGTGTCATACAACAGAACAAATGCTAGAAGTAATAAAGAAAATTACTCATCAGTGGCTTGCCACCCTAAGGTCAACTCTGTGTGACCCCATGATTCTCAAATAGCAACTATCTTTAGCTCACAAGCTTTTGTGACTGTGTGTGTGTGTGTGTGTGTTCTGTCTCCAACATGGCCCCAGGCATGTTGTTGCTTACCTCATTAAGCCGTTAAAGATTTGCCAGATCACCATCACACACAGACACACAAGCACACTGCAGCCTTTTGTGCTGTGTGGCAGCATCAGTGTCTATGTCTGTTAAGCATTTGACAAAGAAAGACCTCAAATGTAGCTGAGAAGCCATTTCCACTGGTAAGTTACATGTCAGATGTACGTGTCTTTGTGTAGCTCATACAGACAACTTAAAGCTAAAAGGGTAATTTCTCTTCGTTAGTGTTCATTATGAACATGTAGCCTGCAGACAAAAAGGACACACAAGTACTTGCTGTACAAGGCACTGTAGCATGGGATAATATGCCAAGCTAGTTCTATGTAGACCAGTAGAGAGACATTCTATTGCTTTCTTACTGGGGCAATATCTTGAACGTAGATATGTAAACCAAAGCAAGCTACTCCTTCCCCTAGAAACTACAAATGGAAAAGAACAATTGCATGCAATGTCTGTTACTGTAATGCACCCATGTCCTTGCTGCAAATAAGTTCATGCAAATATATAATATTGCAAACCATTAGCTCCACGTGGTCTTCCCAAGTTAATCATCTCTTAATCTAGAAATAGCATTAGTTAGAAATATTTTAGCCATACTGGCTTCACTCTTCACTGGTTCCCTGTTAAATCCAGGATCTAATTTAAAATAATTCTTGTCACATACAAGGTCATGAATAATCAGGCTTCATCTTATTAAGCCTGATTAATAAGGCTTAATCAGCCTTACCATATCGCCCCAACAGAGCACGTTGCTCTCAGACTGCTGGTTTGCTTGTGGTTTCTAAATATTTAAAAGTAGAATGGGAGGCAGACTTCTGTGGAAACAGCTCCCAGTTTGCATTCAGGAGACAGATGCCCTGCTGCTGCGTTTATGATAAGGCTTAAAACTTTCCTTTTTAACAAAGCATATAGTTATTCACCTATTTCACCACTTAGTTGTAATAGGAAATATGCAGTAGATCAGAATCATCAACCAATCTAAAAAAAAGTCAGTGGACACAGAAGATGTTCAGCACGGCTTAACCACGGTGTGCCCAAATGTGCTCGAGAGTGTGAGGGCCTTCTCGTCGCTGATCGTGAATCCTCTAATTAATCCCATCACTAAAATATTTGCTAATATGATACCTAATCCATTAACTAACAGGAAAGGGAAATGCAATGAATCAGAATCAAAATTCATTACTGAAGCGCCAAATTCTTTATTTTGAAATGTGTGATACTTCTGGTCTTCTATAATAGTCGATGCTTTTTGGGCACATTTGGACTTTCGTTAGCATGCTGCACTTGCTGAACTCTTAAACAGTTCGATCTTCCAAACACTTGAGCAGGATACACCATGTATGGTGGACAAAGGTTCTAAGATAAAAAGACAATATTAGCAAAATATGCCATTTATTCTTATGTGTTTTAGAAGTGTGTAAAGTATTTGTGCTATTATTGTGAATATGGGCACACTGACCAGTTTCTTCTTCATCTTCTCCAGAGTGTTCAGACAAATGTGAAAAATATTTAAATGTTTTGGGACAGACCAGGAAGGAAGTTGGGTGGGGGGATGGCTTGGGTTTTTTAGGTGTCATTTGAGAGTTTTCATATAATATAAATGTGAATATAGGATAAAATCACTTTCTCCATTATTTTTCAGTCATTTGTTTTTCTTAAATTCACATTTAATTATTACATTTAAGCTCAGAAACCTTTCTGTTCTATAGAAATATAACCAGAATACAACCAGCTGGCAGCCAGGTGAGACCCTTGGAGTTGTGCTCATTCACAAAGACTCCTTCTGAGTGACAGCAACATGTCGGGAATCTGACTGTAAATTAGATTGGAACTTTTATCCTGTCTTCCTTCTCTCACCCCAACCGGTGGCGGCAGATGTCCGCCCCTCCCTGAGCCTGGTTTTGCCGGAGGTTTCCTCCTGTTAAAAAAGAGTTTTTTTCCTTCCCACAGTTGTGTTTGTGTTATTTGTGTAGCCAGTTTAATTAAAAACTAAAGATAATGTCTTACTTCATCGTGTAATCTTCACATACTTTATCCAAAGCACACTGTTGATTCACCCACTAATTCTATTCACAGTATTCACTCACTGTGTCTTTAGGGATTATTTACCTTGTAGCCTTGTCACTAGCAGCATGGCCTCTCCTGCATTTTCCTGCTCCTTGTGTTAGATGTTTAGTTACTCCTTGGCCTCCATTAGTAATAACGATACATGTAATAAGTGTAGCATGTTTGCAGCTCTGAACTCAAAAAGCTGTTTTATTTGTGATCATCTATGGTCCACGTGGGCCTTACACAGAGTTTCTGTCTGATTTCTCAGATCTTTTATCTGATTTAGTGCTCAGCTCAGATATAATAATTATTGTGAACGATTTTAACATCCATGTACTGTAGATAGTAAAAATGACACTGTCAACACAGAATTTAATCTGTTATTAGACTCATTTGACTTCTCTCAAAATGTAAAAGAACCTTCCCACCACTTTAATCACACTCTAGATCTTGTCCAAAAAATGGCACAAAAACTGATCATTTAACACTAGTTCTTGAAAAACCTCTTTTGTTTGATCATTTCCTAATAAAATTTAAGTTTACAATAATAGATTACACAGCAGTGAAGAATAGATTTTATCACAGTAGATGTATTTCTGAAAGCTCTGTAACTATGTTTAAGGACATAATTCATCTGCCATTATTTTCTTCAATGCCTTGTGCCAACACAGTACAGAGCACCTACCTGAATGCTACTCCCACAGAGGTTGATTATATTGTTATTATTTCAGTTTCTTCATTGTGTACAACTCTAGATACTGTAGCTCCTCTGAAAAAGAAAGCCTCAAATCAGAAGTACTTGACTCCCTGGTATAACTCTCGAGCACGCACCAGCAAGTGACTCATAAGCTGGAGAGGAAATGGTGTCCTACTAATTTAGAAGATTATCATTTACCCTAGAAAGCCAGTTTGCTGCTCTATAAAAAGCCCTCCGTAAAGCCAGAACGTCTTACTATTCATCGATTGAAGAAAATAAGAACAACCCTAGGTTTCTCTTCAGCACTGTAGCCAGGCTGACAAAGAGTCAGAGCACTGTTGAGCCAACCATTCCTTTAATGTTACCTAGTAATGACTTCATGAACTTCTTCACAAATAAAATTTTAAACATTAGACAAATAATTACTCTTAACTATCTCACAGAAGTAACATTATCTACAGCTACTTTCAGTACCATTGTAATTTATTTAGACTTGTTTTCCTCCAATTGAGTTAACTTCAGTAGTTACTTCTTTTAAACCATCACCGTGTCTTTTAGACAACATTCCTAAAACACTGCAAAAAGATGTCTTACCATTAATTAACTTTTCAGTCTTAAATATGATCAACCTTTCTTTATTAATTGGTTACATACCACAGGCCATTAAGCTGGGAGTAGTTAAACATTTACTTAAAAAGCCATCTCGAGGCCCAGCGGTCTTAGCTAATTATAGGTCAATCTCCAACCTTCTCAAATCTCAAAAATTATTGAACGAGTCATTCTAAAACAGCTAACTAATCAACTAAAACAATGGTTTTATTTGGGTTTCAGTCATGTTTCAGAACTCACTTAGCGCCTTGAGGCGACTGTTGTTGTGATTTGGCACTATATAAATAAAATTGAATTGAATTGAATTGAGTTGAATTGAATTGAATTGAACTACAGAACAGAAACAGCTTTAGTGAAGGTTACTCCTTGCTTGTCCTGCTAGACCTCAGTGCAGCGTTCAATACTGTTGACCATAATATCCTATTAGAGCGATTAGAGCGTGCTCTTGATATGAAAGGCCCTGCACTGCAGTGGTTTGAATCATATCTATCTAATAGGCTTCAGTTTGTTCATGTAAATGGAGAGTCCTCTTTACACACTGAGGTTAATTATGGTATAATTAGGTTCTATACTAGGACCAATTCTGTTTACATTATACATGCTTCCTTTAGGCAGTATCATTAAAATGCAAAGCATACATTTTCACTGCTATGTGGATGACACCCAACTTTATCTATCCATGAAACCAGATAAAACACACCAATTAGTTATGAGTCACCAATTCATCCGAATTCCAGAATCGCTAAATTCCTGCATTGCATCATGCTTTCATCTATTAGTCTGGCTGTTTTCTGACTCTTTGTCTTGCATTTCCTATATGTCTTCTTTTATTTTTTTGGTATATTTCCAAATGAAGGAGGGCATTCATTTATATGACTGGTACTATATAGCTCTCCCCCAGCTGTCTGCATTCTCCTCCCAACTGTCAGTGAGAAAACATAGCATGAGAAACAGTGTAGGATTTGACACTGAGATGAATTCTTTCTTAAATTAGCCTACATAAAGGTGCATTACACAGTGTTGTTTTTCTGCTTGTTGGTTTTTGTTTGGTTTTTGCTTATATTGTTTGTTTGTTTTTTCAAGAATTTGTTTTATCCACATTATTCATTTTCCTTGTCAGCATTTGCTCCAGGCTCTAATCAGCAAAAGCAAAAAAAGACACTCTAATTTCCTGCACCACGACACCAAGTTGATGTGCCTGAGAAATATAGAGTCAGAACACAAATAACTACATTTTTGCCTGTGTATGCCATTCACAATATAAGAAAAAATCAATCCCTGGTCAGATGAACAACAAATGGTCACCAACAAAATACCATAAACAGTTGTGACAGGTAAAGAGTCAATCAGGTAAAGAAAGAAGCTGAGCTGTAATGCCCAAATGTATACATTACATTGAGTCCGACTGGACCATGTGGTTGGTGCAAGGTGGTTGGTGCCTGTCGTTCTGGTAACCCCCGAACCAAATGGTGGGCACCAGAGGTGAAGGGAGCCACCAAGCTGAAGAAGGAGTCCTATCAGGCTTGGTTAGCCTGTGGGACTTTGAAGGCAGCTGATAGGTACCAACAGGCCAAGCGGAACACAGTGCGGGTAGTAGCTGAAGCAAAAACCTGGGTGTGGGAGGAGTCCGAAGACACCATGGAAAGAGACTTTTAGATCGCCTCGAAGAGATTCTGGCAAACCATCAGGCGACTCAGGAGCAGTGTTTTTTTAAGTTACAATAGATTTAAAAAGAAACAGTATGCTTCAGAAACTTCTTTCCAATAACAGTAATAAATGGTCTTGAACATGGGCCATTTATCTCTTTATGAGAATCAGGTGACTGGTATGGCCCTACACAGAGTAGTATGAGCATACATGCACATACACACAGACACACCTAGTTGGCTCCAGAGAAGCTAATAAACTTGTTTTTATGACAATCAGGTGACTGAGGCCCCTGATCTTAAGTAGAGGAGACCAGGCCAATAGAGGGCCACCCAGCATTTATGCCTTGTCTGGATAATCAGCCTAGCAGCCAGGCGGAAAAGACCCAGTACAGATTGGGATACAAAAGAGGAGCCCCTGCCAAGCTATACGGCATAAAGGACATACAGGGAGTATTTGTCACCGCAGATGATGGTGAACAAGACATTTTCCCCAAATTTCATACAGTTACTTTTTTATTACATCCAAGAAATGTAATTTCAACAGACACCATTTGATTCTAAAAACTTTCCAAATGTATGTATTTGGTATAAGCATTTCTTTTTTAGTTATAGAAACACCCTTGTTTCTATAACTATAAAAGCTCAGTGTGATTCTGCATTATTTTAATGGTCACATTCCAGCCTATATATCTGCCACACAACTGCATTGTGAGAGTGTGATAGATGTGCATGTGTGCATGAACAAACACAAGGTTCCCACTCGTTTCTGTCTAAATGTGTGTGTGCGTGTGCGTGCGTGCGTGCGTGCGTGCGTGCGTGTGTGTTACACAGGAAGGATCTACCTCCTTGATCTGGACACAAGCCAGGGTCAAAGACCACAAACTTTCTGTTTGCCTGTATTGACATTCTAACCCTAAATGGCATCAGTGACTCTTTAAACGCACAAACACACACAAACATTCATTTACATGTGCAGAAACACAACCCCAAAAGTGCCATAAATGTCCATCTCTGTTTTAGTTGCTGTTTGAGTTGAGTTGCTCATACTGCAAAAGGCTGAAGGATCCCTGAGGCAGCAGCACAGTTACAGAATCTTCATGCTTTGCATTCAAACTTAATGTGAAGAAAAGCTGAATATACAGGAAAGTTGTTCTTTTTTCTACAAGTGTTGCTGGAGATTTAACCTCTATTGCCTGTTGGCAGAAATAAGGTGAGCTGAAAGCAACAAAGATAATGATGAGGACATTTAGAACAAGAGATTGAGTTCAGTCGAGTTTGATTTTTAAAGCACCAGTTCAACAATCGCTTATGAGTTATGCAGTTTGCAATGGTAAGGAGGACTTTTAACAGTCTATTTGCATGTGATTGAACAGAAAACACAGCAAAGAAGAGGAACAATGAAGACACATAAAAAAGGATAAAGGGCAACCTTTGGCAGACTATACAAAGTGTAATGAAACCCAGCAGTGGTGTATAAATGCACCAGTGCTCAGGGCCCCATAGAACATGATTTCTTGAAGAAATTCAGTTTTACTTTCACAAAATACCTACTTAAATTTCAGCAAATGGGATATGATATGTATTTTTTTAAGAATATGTGTGGGCTGCCAGTTCCTTTGACTCACTATTGCACTGAGCCTTAAATACCAGGTTGAAGTCTTCTCATAACGTGGTATCAGAGTGATCCGAAAGTAAAGTGAACAAGTGATGTAAAAAGGAGAGATCATCAACATTTTGTCCATATATATATTAGAAATACACAGATCCATATTTTGAATACATGGACTATTAAAACTAACTGGTGGGGTGTTAAGTGCTTACTAAAGCTGTGAGCCTGCCATGGTGGTCCCATCCATTAACTCATGTTTCATGTTTGATGTCCAGCCATTAGTACAATCACATTATCCATTCTATCCTGCTGTATGGGCCTACTGTATGGGGCCTGTGTGTGTGTGTGTGTGTGTGTGTGTGTGTGTGTGTGTGTGTGTGTGTGTGTGTGTGTGTGTGTGTGTGTGTGTGTGTGTGTGTGTGTGTGTGTGTGCAAACCTAATGCTGGTTACAGAATGAGAACAGAAGAGACGTGAGTATCCCCGCCTATATTAATTAATGCAACAGCATGTGCTGTTTCTCAGTCTGTTTTGGCTTTTATTGTCCTATACCACCGTTGACCCTGAAAAGGATAAGCGGATGCGAATGGATGGATTGATGTCCTGTACCGCCTTCCTGAGGGTAACAGCTGGAACAGGTGATGTGCGGGGTGGGATGTGTCCTTCAGGATGCTGCAGGCTTTCCTGTGGCAGCGGGACCTGTACAGCTCCTCCAGGGAGTGAATAGCACAGCTGATGTGGATCACCTGATTCAGGATGAATACCGCCATAGCATGGTTGCTGCCCATTGACATACAGCTTAACGACTGCAAAGATTTCATAATTGCAGGGCCAACAGTCAAGTTGATTGCCTAGGCTAGAAGCTTGTTTTTGAGAGTCATAAATGTGCGGCGTTTAAGGCACAGTGCATCGAGTCCCATGAAAAGTCTTTGAAAGATCTCAAAAGTTTGACCAGATACTAGAGATTAAGGGCATATTTCACCCCACGGAGTAGACCGCATATCTTGGCTAAATTGTCAAGATCAGTAAGTACTGGGATTCCTTCGATGATTATGTCCACTGCATCTGGCTCATGGCAAACATACAGAAATCCTGTGCATTTTTCAGATCCTCATGCACGCTGATCACTGCACTTCCCTTTTTTAAATAAAAATTGTAATTAAGACAAACTGTCTCATTGGTTTTTCAAAGAAAGTTGTTTTTTTTTAAATCTGGAGTTTTGTTTCGTGATGTCAATCAATTCAGTTAATTACAGCTTCCGTGAAGATTAGAATGAAGGTACCTTCCTATCCACTTGGTTTTATTTGCATTTTCAATGTGTGCTCAAAAAACTCTGAACTGAAACTATAAAATTAAAAGAAATCTTGAAAAGGCATTCACAGTTAGTCAGTTCACATAAATCGGATTGATTTAAGCTTTCCAACAATGCTTACATAGTAATTAGCAATAAGCTCCTGTCCACTTTCTCCCTTATGCTCAGCGAGGCATCTCAGTTACATCCTCTTCTTCACTCTAGTCACTTTGTTTCTAGAGTTGACAACAATGAAAAACTGAATGTTGCAATATAGTTTTTTTTTTTTCATTGAACTTTAAATTAGATTAAGAAAAACACATGGAACTATAAAGAAAGGTTCAATGCGATATTCACCCAGATAAACAAGGGTAAACTAATACAAGATGTATTAGTTTCATCAAAAAATTCTTTATGTGCTGTCCAACCAATCCTGCTTTCACACTGAACAGCTCCAGAAACTTTGGAGTCTACTTGTCCAGCTGGGACATAAATGTTGATTTCAGTGGAACAGCAGTGCATCTCATTTATCTGTAAGAAAACAAATGTTTGCATCTTACTTTAGACATTTTGGAGGTGTAACGTTTTAAAGTCTTGCAACCAAATTATCCTCCAGAATCTACATAAAGGCCAAAAAAAAAAAGTCACAATTTCCCCTTAAAGTGTCATTTGAATAATCTCTGAAAAAAATCAGGAAGACCTGCAGTAGAACCATAAGCCACAGTCATGCTTTTAGAGTACTTTGTTCCCTGATAGGTGACCGTGTCAGCCAGCTGAACTTGAGACTGAGAAGGATATAGATGCCTAATTGACCCCTGAACAGTATATGCAGGACATCCAATGGCACTGATTTTACTCTCACGAGCAGGAAAAACTGTTGTACCTATCCGAGGTTTGACTAACAGATGGATTCTCATTTCCAGCACCCTGGCATAGACCTTCCCAGGCAGGCTGACTAATAACTATTCCACCATTTGTACTACCATTATCTGTATATATCAGCATATATGTACATTTGCTTGTATGAATGGGTAAAAAGATGTTTTACCTCTCATCCAAAAAGCTTCTTCAGTTCTAAGGTTAAATGGTGGAGAGTTCCTGATTCAAGCCCTATGAGGTTGCCCCCCCCATGTCCATGGATTTTTTGTTGATCTAACCTAATCACATGAGCCAAGGTGTGAAAGTGGGTGCAGGTCACAATCAACCAAAGTTTCGGGTGAACTCATTGTGAAACCTAGCCCCACCCTATCATGTGATTTCCTGAGGTCAGAAGGTCCAGGGTGTGCATGGGCATTAAGGCGTCTGGGAAGGAATCTCAAAACTGGATTTTAGATGGCAGACAGTTGGTGTTGTAAACCACCGCCTCTGTTCAAAGATGGTAGTTCACAGTGAATGGTTACTTAAATGCTGCTCTGAGTAGGTTGAATCTGACAATCTTTTGAACAAGAAACAAACGAAAGACTCATGTACTTAATTATTGATTACATCAGGAGGAATTATGTCAATGCAAATAACAAGTTAATCAAGAAAATCCTCAATATATTTTCACTTTGACATATACTTTCTAAAGCATCAATAAAATTCA
Source organism: Pelvicachromis taeniatus (assembly GCA_015108175.1). Lineage (NCBI taxonomy): Eukaryota > Metazoa > Chordata > Actinopteri > Cichliformes > Cichlidae > Pelvicachromis > Pelvicachromis taeniatus. Next base: position 11,309 of record VURO01033411.1, on the reverse strand, counting down.
AACAATGCATTAAACTTTGTAAAAGTTGTGAAATGTCAAGCTTATTTGTATAATGATATGCTTTTCTCTGAACCATTAAAGACAGCCTGTAGTCTACGCAACTAAAAACAAAAGCTGGGCTTAAACTAAAATAAAACAATGGAGATGACAGTCATATGAACAAAGAGCTTTTTACAGTGTATCACACAAGCTGTTAACTCTCAGAAACCTGTCCTCTGATTCAGTTGTGGCTTTGGGTCTGTCAGACCTCTTCCTCTCAGAGTTTCTGAGTGATGGTGAAGGAAACTGTACTCACTGACACGTTGACTTTCTTTGTAATTTATCTGTAGGAAAGACCTACATTTTTAAGTGTTATGATGGTCTGTCTCTCTTCCATTGTTAATTGCCTTTTTCCTCACCATTTTTTTATCAACACTCTTCTCGCTGCAGTACAATACAGTTCAACTGATGCTCACGAGGGTATGGTACCACAGTGTGTCCAACACTGCTGTTATACAGACAGAGGAGTTTGTAAGTAATTCAGAAAAGTTGGAACAGCTGTAGGAATCAGTAGCACCAGCTTTCAAGTCTTGATCAACCTCCATTGCAGCAGAACAACTTTAAATTGTTAAACCATTTTGTGCTCCCTGAAAAAGGCCTTTTTGTATAATTCTGAAATGTACATTATGTTACAGTTTTGAGTAATCTTACCTTTTTCTAACCTCTGACAGTTCACCACTTATCTTTGTACCATTTCAAGCTATTGATTGGACTTGAATGACTTGAATTCCAATAAATAACTGGAAAATCTGGCGTGTTCTATAACTTTTGACTGGTAGTGTATATGCTTCAAAATTCAAGCAGCTGCTGCTGTCTTTTATCAGCTAATCAATAAATAGTAGTGTAAGCTAACTAAGAATGTCCATGCATTTCACTGGATTGGCTGTCTTTTACAAGCAAAGTGGTATGCTGGAAATCAGCCTTGACCATAGTTTGTACCTTTAGTCATGCTTTTGCAGGCTGATCTTAACTTCATCAAAGAATGCTGTTTGTGCACTCTTCTTTTTTTCTGACCTTTACGATTATATACATACATCTATCCTGTAATACGATGATGAATGGTTTGCATTTTGCGGTGAACCTTTTATATTTCCTTTTCTTTCCCCTGTGAAGTATTTTTTTTAATATCCTGAAAAACTATAGTCAGCAGACAGATCTAGCTTTATTTCTTTTGACTGCAACCCTGGCAATGTGAAATGCTTTACTTTTGGAAAAGTTAGCTACATTTTGAAAAAAAGTAAAATAAAAAGTTTATTTTACATACAAATTGTAGATTTTTATCTCATGAAAATCTGCTGGTATAGGCTTCTTTACTATCTTTTGAATGTTATAATCAGAGATGAACTTTATTTCATTTGCTAATATACATTTGTATCCTGGTCATGCTCTGACTGTGAGTTTAATACTTAACATTGCACTGCATGCCAAATATCCTTGGGTCCCCTTGTCCCCAAGTTGCTCTCCGATGCATCCGTCGGAGTATGAATGCATTAGTTAGAGCACTAAGAAAAATAGTATTTGTATGAATGTGTGAATTTGGTTGTTGTATAGAGTGCTTTGAGTACTCCGGGAGAGTAGAGAAGCGCTATATAAGAATCAGTCCATTTACCATTATGGAAGAATATAGACTTTTAATTTGATGGTTATAATTTATTATAATTAATATCATTATAATATCAATATAATTATGTCTGTTTGTTAGTTTCTTTTCTAACACACTAACTACAGCCGGAAAACATACGAGAAGTCAGTAGGAACAAACAGTCAGCCATAAAGGTTTTGACCAAAAGTGTACCTCTCCACTCTGCTCACATGAGAGTTGGTGTGATTAAAGTAAAAAAAAAAAAAAAAAAAAAAATAATTGTAAATT
>VURO01033405.1:0-19501 GCA_015108175.1 Pelvicachromis taeniatus | reverse complement strand
AATTATTACTTTAGCGTATTGTCATTTACTCAGTTGAGGTTTATGTCTTCCTGGGTGTTAATCCTCTGAGGTCCCTTTATTATATTTATGGGCAGATGTGAAACAAGTGAAAGTTGAACTTATACCTGGAAGGAGTTGAAGAGGAGGTCACAGAAGAGGCGAACAAGGCGCATAACAGAGCCTTTAGGAACAGATTCGTCAATGACAAAGGTGAAGAGGATGGCATGAATCCCAAGCAGGGGAATGAGAGTCAGGGTAGATTTTGCCAGTCTGGAAGAAAGGCGAAAAGGGAAGCAATGGGTATTAAAGATTACAAGAAAACTCTGAAAACAGGGGACTATATATAAAAAATGACTATAATACCAAAAAATGTAATCCAATATTTTTGTCAAACACCTCAAATTAAGGTTGAAAGTCGGTATTTCACATCACGTTGTGTGTGAAAATCCAAAGATATGGGCCCAACTGTTAAGACAACAACCCAGTGAACAGCCCTAGTCTGCAGGGCAATAAAGATTTCCGATGAACACCAACTAAATAAACAAACTGTATTGAAACAACAACAACAAACCTAAACAAAGGAAGCACATCAACAGGAGAAAAACAAAAGTTCTTAATCATATTATTTTCATATTAAAAATCAAGTTCACCCCCAAAAATCAGGATTTTTTTTTTAGTGAAAAGCTACTAAGACTAAGTAAATGCTTACTGTCTGTATTTTCTTTCAAATAAAAAAACAAGAAAAGAAATAAAGAAACATATTTCTCACCTGAACTTGTAGTCAGTGTATCTCATCTGGTGAGCTCTAAGTTTAGACATCAAGATTTTAATAATACGGATAAATATGAAGAAGTTAATCTGAAATAAAGAAGATAAAAAAAAGTCACTTTGATGCAAACACGATGCGATATGTTAGCGTGTGGTGCTAAAGAGAGAGACCGACGTCAGATTACTGCTGCTTTGCAACGCGTTAGTCGCTAATACTCAGCCTGACTTTAAAGCAAGTCGTCACAGTGGGACTGGGCAGACGGGTTAATGTCCCCACAACATCAGTAATTCAAGTGCATGCACACAGAACAAGCATGTGCACGTGCGCACACACTATGATCTAGTGCAGGACACTTACTGATGGCAGGTCATTTATTATCACAGCACTCAAGTTATTGGAGCTCCAAGTTTGGTAAAGTGTGTGTGCTGTGTTAACACGAGTATTTGTGTAAATATGTATGGTAGAGTGTACACAAGCACCATTTATTTAGGTGTGAATCTGGCTGTTTGTACAATTATTGAACTGCAGAATAGCTCTGCGGTTGTTGCACAATGACGAAAGACTTTACAGCAATTTTAGATTTTTATCAACTGTTTCAGTGAATGCAATAAAAAGTAATGCTCTCCAACACAGTACAACACTAGGAATGTTGAAGTGCACTGGTCATAAGTGCGTCCAATCTTATCTGGGAACAAGAATCAGGAAACACACAAAAGGAAAGCCTCAGCTGGTTTTGGTATGTGGTGCGTTTGAGTGTTGTTCAGAGGGTCGGCAGAGGAGCGTGTAAACATAATGATGTTGCCCTATATGATAGTAGAAGCAATGATATTTTACATTGTGGCGGGGCGTGTTTCGTGGCGCGGCTGCGGGGGAGGCTGACACACCTGAGCTCGAACAGCTCATCATGCCTCCCCTATATTAAACGTGCCGGGTCCTGAGGTTGTTGTTGTCTGTGGCTGTCGGCTGAAAAGCTGCAGCCGAGTGTGTTAGGTACGACAACCGAATAAAGAAGTGTGCTGGAAAGTGCAACTATGTGGCCGGGTCCATCATTCATGCCACATAAATACTGATATTTTGTGAATATTGCACATGTGATAATATTGTAGATGATTGTGTAAAGTGATATTTTGTCAACAGACTGAGCAAAGTGAAATAGCACAGCTCATAGAAGACTGAATGTAAAAATTTATAAAATAACTGCAGAAAATAAGAGTCACTATTTTTACATGACTTACATTTTTCCCTGCAGTCCTATTTTAAACAGCTGCCTCATCTACACACATTCAAGTACAAGTAGGCAGACAAGAGCATTTGGTATCTTTATGAGCGTTCCTAAGACATACATTGTTTTGAATCGTCTTTAAAACATTATCCAAATGTAAACTGACAAAGTTAAACACAAAGGTGAGAGAGATGGAGAGAGAGAGAGCGAGAGAAAAAGAGATAGAGAGAGTCTTACCACATAAGCAAAAAGTATAGGAGATCGGATAATCCACCAATATCCCATGTTAATATTCCTCTCCCAGCACCTAGACATAGACACAAACATACAAACATATGGGCATAACACATTTGGTAAACATTTCCAATCTCTACAATATGAATTGCTTAAAAGAAACCAGGAAAAAATAGACCGTTAACCATCCACACTCATCTGTCTCCTCAGGGGTCACGGCTAAAAGCAGCAATAATAAAACTGTCTTCCATTTGATGTGAGAATTGCATGAAATTGATTAAACTTACTCTTCATTCTCGTACAGGTATTTCACTGTGATCCATGGCAACACAAATATGAGCGGTGCGCCTGAGAATGACAGAAAGCAAAGATGAAGGATCCCAAATCATTTCCTCCAAAGCACACGCAGTAGTACTAGCTAATATTTACACTTTAGTCCAGTAATCAGTATCAACTTACATTATCATATCACTGCCCATGATACAAAATTAAAATATTTTTCCTGACCTTGTGCGTTTAATATCTCATTACCTTTTCAAATATTTCCGCTCTCGTCTTATGCAAAGCAGACTTTAAAGGTTTCTAAATATTAAAATCATCTCTGTCACGTCTGCCTTTATCTAAGCTTCAATGAGCTCAATCCCTACGTGTATATGAATGTGGTCTCAGAATTTTATCAGTCCTGTCAGGCTTAAAAAAGCACATCAAGGTGAGCTGGACAGTTATTATTTTAGACATGCACGAGTTGTATTCTCCAGTGAGTATTTTTAAAAGCTATACAAGAACCTAACTATGGACAGCTATATAATTAAGTTCTTATTACAGAACAGGAGGATGAAAATCATACATTCAATATTAATTTGAAGATGTAAAAAAATGGCGGGATCATGGAAATCTGTACTGGAGAAGCACATCTGTTCCGGGCTTGTGAATGCTTGTTATTATGGAAGCTGAGGACATGTTAAGTAGTAGAAGCTAGACTCATTAAATTTATGTGTGTTTCAAAACAATACTTGACACAGTTCCATGCCATTAGGTGTTTTCAGTGAGATAAAAAAACCAAACAAACACATTTTCTTTCAGTGTCTCATGGGTATGAATTAGATATCTCACCGTCTTTGAGACGACTGGGTGTTATACATCAAAGTCAATTTGCAGGTCTTGCAGAGTGCTACTGTCTAAGCAAATTTAAAAAAAACTGTATAAAGCTTTCTTTGTCTCCAAAGAGAGACGTACTAATGCAGGCTTAAGGTTTTAAAAAAGGATGAAGAATACATTACTTGGTGTGTCAAAGAAGTTTGAAATCAGGGCTTTTTGAAAACTTCCTATTTCCAGTCACAGCTTAGTTTTAAGTGGAATGAACATTTGTAACTGCCAGTGGTATCCCCCAGCCATAGTAGACACACCTGTGGTATCAATTTGAAAATCCCATGTCACCTTGTTTTCAATTTATTGCGTTCACAAGATTTTTAGGAAACACTCTGAATGTCAGTGACCTCGACTTCAAAGTCAAAGGCACAGCTATGGTATCAATTTGAAAACTCTATTGGGCCTTGTTCTCAGGTTATTGCATTCACAGGATTTTCAGAATACCTGGCTTCTGACCTTTGACCTTTAGGTCGAGGTCACTGAGATTCAAACTTATCTGCCCGTCTGGTGGGGTGATGTGAATTCTCCATCAATCTTTAACAGCTGACGAGTGAAAATTAATCCGAAGTTACGTCTGTGTGACAAAACATATTGGTATCAAGGGAAAGCTACTAGGGATACGTGGGATTTCCCACTTCAAACATGAAAAGGTAACGTGTATAGTTTTTAGTAGTCTCAAGCTGTTATGGGATACAATAGCTAGAGGTCGCAGATTTTCTTGTACCTCCTCCTTGCTCTCAGAGCTATTAACAAAGCCGTTGGCTGACTTCTTCTTGCTAATGTCTGTCGTCTGACTTAATCACCCATCAGAAGACTGGCTAAAAGTCAGAGCACTTTGCACTGTTCTACTTTTTGCATTACCTTGATAAGCACAAAACCAAGTTTTCAGATGCTGTTTAGCAGCGCTTACCCCAACCAATGGCCAGGTAAATGTAGAAGTGCTTCCTCTCGCTGAATACAGTGATGACTAAGAGGCTATGGAGATAGAGGCCTTCCACCAGGAGCCAATAGTTGTTGGCCATTACACTGTACTGCATCATCACCATGGCACCACGACACCACATCACAGCCTGACACAAGACAGATACAATGGGAACACAAACAAAAAGCCAAGTTGTCCTTGCTTGCACAAATGTGGCAAATGCAGCTTTTAAATAATGCTTCACGGGGTAAAAGCGGTCAAATATTTCAGTTCAGATGAATTAGTTTAACTACATCAGAATATGTTGTTCCAGTTCAGGGACAACAACTACAGCACAGCACAGTGGGTGTTTTATTCTGCTTTACACCACAAAAACCAAAGTAAAAACACTGTGTAAGCAGCCGATAATACTTTAAAGTGATTTTATATTTCTTAATGATTTAGCTAAATGTGGATTATCTGACATCTTCCTCGACAAATGTCGAGTGTTCATGTAAAAAGTAATCCATAGCTGAGCTTGCACTTTCCACTCTCCCACTACACAGTTCACAATACACTGAGTCACAATCTTTTTGTATTGCTGTTCATTTTCTTGACTGTAGTTTTATTTCGGTATATGCTACTTTGCTCTTCAGCTGTAAAGTTAATGGTATTTTATTACCCATTAAGAATGGCTACAGAACATAACTCTCATCAGATGCCTCATCCATACAGTGGTTCATTAAATTTATTGCCAGTGATGCAAATAAAGTTTTGCATTCAACAGAATGTTGATGTGCCCATAGCCTCCAGTATGGTGCAAGTATTCTGCTGTTGTCGCGGTCCTGGATCAGTGACCCAGTGTTTTAAGTTTTGCATTATTATTGAACTTTGCTTTGGTCATTATTTATCATTTTTAGTCTTTTGGTTTCTATGTTAGAATTCCCAGTCTTTTGGTTTTTGTCTCTGTGTTCCATGGTTTCTCCATTTCCCTGTCAAGTCCGCATATCTGTGTTATGTTTCCTGTTTTAGTTTGAAAGTCTGTGTCTCATGTCAGTGTTTCTAGTTTTGCTTCCTTTGTCTTGTTAGCTCTGATTTCTCCCAGCTGTGTTTCCCTCCTGTGTCTCATTCCCTTGTTGTACCTCAGTGCATTTAAGCCCCGTGTTTTCCTTGCTCTGTGTTGTGTCGTACCCTCATTATGTTGCGTTTGTCTTGTGGCCCTGTTTCTTTCCCAGCGTCTCAGTTTGTAGGTTCCTGTTCCCAGTTTAGGTTCTAGTTTTGCGTTTGTGGTTTTGATTTGTTTTGTAAAAGTTTAATTCCTATGAACTTTACGTTTAACCTCCCGTCTATGAGTCCTGCAGCTGCTACAGAGCTCCACATGACAGCTGTGTGTTTTAGCAACAGAGATAATTAGATGGGCAATAGCTGTATACATCTGAGTGGTATCAGATGTCAACAGGTGCCTGGCCTTGCTCATCTTCTGTGTAACAAACCCAAGATAGTGTTCAGTGAATAATCTGAACTCAGACCTGTATATTTCTTGATATTCTCTTGCAACTGCATATGAGAACTTTAAATTAAATTCTTATGGACCTTTGTGAAGTCATGACAGGTTAGAATAGCAGGTGAATTTCAAACATATATGAACTATATACTATATGAACAAAAGAACTGGGCCACCCACACGTTACACCTACTGGAACTGCTCAGCTACGGAAAGACATGATGTTAATGCCAGAGGATGTTTGGAACTCTGCAGTTACTGAGTCAGCACTGCGTTGGCGACTTTTACGCACTATACGCCTCAGCACTCGGCGACCCCACTCTTCAACTTTACGTGGTGTGTCACTTCGTGGCTGAGATGTAGTTTCCTTTCCCTTCTTTTACAGCAACACTACATATAGTTGGTTGTTGGAAGAAATTCTATAATCTATACATCCCATAATAGTACCATGCTTGGGTTGGCGTGTTGGTTACAGTTGTTTTGAAGATACTTCAATTCTTTCACAAATGTTTGTAAAAGCAGGTTGCGTGGTCAGGTGCTTGATTTCTATGCACCTGTGGCAATGAGACTAAAAAACACCTAATTTCGAAGATTAACAGGTGTGACCCAGTACTTTTGTCCATATGGGGTATATTCATTTACGGAAGCTTTATTTACAGGAAATGACATGAAAAACAACACCAACAACATCAATAATATTTTGTCTTTCTTATCACAGATTTGTTGGTCTAGACATACCCAATCAATATCTAATCAGCAGTTTATTTAAATATAACTCCTGTGCGGTGGCTGTTAAAACCTACATGTTCAGGACGGGCTGTGGAAGTCACACTGTTGAATATAAAAAGTATATCGTGGTAGAATAGTCTCTGTATGGGTTTGTGGCACATACTGAGACTGCACTTGTGCACTACATTACATTTGCAATCTACCTTTAACAGGAACATCCAGTGAACATTGATGTTTAAAGTGAGGGACTAAAAGTAATGGATAACGTAAGTTATATACAATAACTAATCACCTTAATATTTTTAGGTAACATGTTCTACACTCTATATTTACTGTTACATGGTGGCTACAGCTAAGGTTTTACAACTACAACCACTTAAAGCAGGTGAGTTGGATGTGTGTTTTTGTTCGCTGACCGGTATGTTGACCCAGCTCTGTGCCAGTGAGTCACTGTTGCTTCTGGGATCCAGTGTGAGGGTCAGTAAAGCATCTTTAACCAGAATGGACACAGCTCTCAGGATGAATGAGGCAAACAGGTTCATGTGGATGTTGTTTCTCATACAGTGGAGCTTCCTAAAGGTAAGAAGGTAGAGGATATAAAGAAGATCCCTTCATTCAAACCAGCTTTGCAGATTGTGCAGAAACAATTGGGCAGCTGTGTCAAAGGCAGCCTATAAATCTAAAATCACTAATCTTTTTACTAGAATCTCTTCAGTGACTCAAACTTTCTTTCACTTGCTTTTTGTTTTTTTCCTCTCATCTTCCTCCTGATATTATTTTTATAAATTTTTCCCTGCATGATTTTCTCCTTTCCTTTCTGCTTCTGTAACTATTCTATTAATTTGCTCCCACTTTCTTATAAGTATGTAAAATATTTTTTTTAACTATTTGTCAGTCATTATCCTTCTTATTTCTCTCAATTATCCCTTCTTTCTTTAGCCTTTTCCTTTCAACTTTCTCTCACCCTTACTGCTGCTTAATCCACTTAACATGCTCTCTTTACATGATGTACCTGAAGAAGATGAGAATTCCCAGTGCCAGCAGCAAAGCCCCCAGTGACAGAGAGTAACCCACTGTGTACATGATCCGTAACTGAGTGAGGATGCGGCCATACTGCTGCTGAAAGAGATAAAAGTAATTTACATACGAACACACAATTTATATTCGGCTTTACTTAAACAATACAAAACGACCCTAATGATGAATTAATAACAGATGGAAGATTTTCACATGCGGAGTAAGTTCAGATCATAAAGAGTTAAAGTTTTAAGTTGCAGTATCGTGTAACAATCTGCCACTGCAGGCAGCTTCAAAAATGGCCGCTAATGAACAAGACAGGCACACTCAACAACACAGTACTGCACTGTGTACACACACCTCACCAGGGTCGTCCTCACATTCACTGGTATTCTTCTGTGCCCATTTGCCATCTTCTCTGCAGAGTCTGTAAACCAGACCATCCTGAACTATACACACAAAGAAACGACGATTGTAAGATTTAATATTAGAGACCAAGACAGAATTAAAAGAGAAAACCCCAACAATGTCACAATCTAACACAGTCCCGATCAAAAGTTTAAGACCACTTGAAAAATGGCAAAAAAAATCATATTTCGGATGGTTGGATCTTAACAAGGTTCCAAATATCAGGGTCTCTCGCAGCGCGCCATCGCTGCTGAGGTGGGACGCGGTAAGACACTCATTTGGCATTTCTTAAATGATCCTGAGGGTTATGGAACAAAAAAGTAAATTGAAAGACCCCCAAAATATTTCTCCAGCACTGAGCCGGAGGATCCAATTGGCTGTTCGTCAAGATGGGGTACTGTCATCACCCTGCTGGGTAAGCGAACGGGCGAGTGGCATGGACACCGACCTTTCTGAATGTGATAAATCAAGAAGGAAGCCACCAATGATTGTTCAAATTCATACCATAGGTACATCTGCTAAAAGTCTCAGGTGTGTCCAAATCTCAGTAACGTTGACGTCAAGGTATAGGGCAGTGGTCAATATATGCCAGAGGCGCATCTATTAGGAGGCTTAGGTGTAACACTGGCGGTCACCAGTATTTTTTTTTTTTGACTGTGTTCACACAGTCACACAACCTCCACTCCAGATACACTGACTAGTATTTAAAAAAGGATTGAAAAGCATGTTATTACCTTTCAGATACTTAAATTGTGTTTTCCATGGAGTTTTGCGTCAGAGTATTCCCCGAACATATATGTATGGGCCTCTTAAGAATTATAATTACTTCATTAAGAATTATGGTGGAATGGTGGCTTTATAGTATGAAGCTTCCAGGTTTGAATCTACCACTTATTTTAAGTCTTGGCAGAGAAGGCAAAGGTGCCTTTTTAACCAAATCTGAACGTCAACAGACATTTTCTACGTGTCTTTTCAACAACTCGAGAAGCTGAATTTTCTAATTTTTAACGAACTTATCTGTAGCTTTCTTGCAGCAGAATAATATGTTTTCGAACAGAACTTGCTGGCTGCACATCAGATGTTTACACACACACACCCCTGCAAGGCTACGAGTCCTCCGGAGATGGCAAAGGTAAACCCCCCTTCACACCTATTCAGAGCCCCTAAACAACTTGGAGGAAGCCTGTGCATGGAAATAAAGATACTAGACAGACAACTGCAGTCCAAACCCAGGCTTCTCATGCTATGAACCAAAACTGTTAAGTGTTTGAAGCAAAAGCCCGCACACCACAGGCAAATGACTCAGAAAGCTCCACAGGACAGGTGTGCTGCCACCGGAGACACAGTGTGAAGTCTTTACACCACTCATGGGTTGGAAGTAAAGTCAGGGCTAAGTAATATTTGGCCTTCACACTCAATTTACCACTCTCTGAAACCTCAGTGCACCTCAGTACATAGTATTCAGTACATCACTCTTCCAACCGATTGCGTGCTGTACATGATGAAAAGAAACCAAACTGTCAAGTGATTGAATAAATGACGTTTTATCAGAAAATTGGTCACTTCATCATGAAATTCATGTGTAATTTTTAAAACATCTCTTCTTACAGTGGGTCACTCACATATGTAACGCAGATTGACCTGTCAATGATCAAAACCTTGATCTTATAGAAATTTAATAGAAAATGCTGCACTAAACCCTGACACACAGGCGCAGCAGCATTCTGCCGTGATCATAAGCTTTTATTAACGGTCTTTTTTTCACTGTTTGTTCACATTAATAGTTATTCACATTAATAGTTAAACAAAAGTGCCAGAGTGAGTACAAAATGTGGCGCATGCATGTCTATGTTTTATTGAGCAAGCTGTCAAACACAATAATTACATATTTTCACCTTATATGCCTGTGTATAGTAAACCTTTTAATTAGCAGGCAAATTGTGCGGTGAGTTAGGTATAAGCATTTTATCCATGTAAATGAATAAAAAACAAGTTAATAAGTTATCTATTATGGCATACAATGAAATGCTACAGATAAGAGTAATACGACTAGATTTAAATGATATATTTGCAAACTGTAGCAACAGAACATTGTGATGCAGCAGTTACTCTTTTGTTATTTTTTGTCTACCTCAAGCAGATATACTCACACAGACCTTTATGGTACCATGGCAGGAACCATGGGCAGGAGACATTTACAGTGGTTCCTGGAAGTCCATCAGGCCAGCACGCATACAAATCAAAGGTTCTGTTACACACCAGCCCTACAGGGGAAAGCAAACCTTTAGTCTGTGCTGGTGCAGATGCATTTTATGGACTTGTGTGAGCTCAGGAACTCAAACCACCTGTTGCAGGGGGCGTGGCACTGAGGTGGTCAAGGCACTGGTTCTTGTAGCTGCTCCACTGCTCCTTCACAAGCTCAAGAGAGTTAGCAGAGGAGACCTGAAGGGAGAGAGGAAATTTCTTTTACAGACAACATTTACAGACTCTCAGAAGTAGACAGTATGAATCAAGAAAAAGGAAACATTTTTGAGAATGGGCCTGTGGAAGTGAATAATGCTGGGAGTCATACCTTTTTGCAGCTGCAGAGCATGAACAAGGCCAAGAGGAGATACACCTGGGACATCCCACTGATGCTGGGAGGATGGGGGTGGGGACCAAAACACAGAAGAGGCCCAACTCATGAGGCAGTCTCAGCCCTATTTCACCACTTGGCCTACAAACAACACGGAGACGCTTGTTACAGGTGTGTGTTTGTGTAGATCACTTGAAAGAACAAAGGGAGTGTGAAACAGGGAACGGAAAAAAAAAAACAGGCAATAATCGGTGATGTACTTCTCCTTCACAATCACAGCATAAATAATTTATATGCATCTACGAGATACCTGGTTAAAACCAAACACCTAAAAGCCTTTGTTTTGATTTTATTTTTACAGATCCTTTGCCAATAATGTGTTTTATTCACCTCAATATTAGGATATAAAATCTGTAACACAATCTGTAAGATGGGCTACTGAGTTGATGACTATCACTTTGTTAGCACAGATATTAGCATAAAAAATGATGCTCAGCTCACTGTGAAAAAAAGTAAACCTAAATATATGATGTGTTTTTTCTTTTTTTCTTTTTTTTTTCAAAAAAGGGACTGAGAATGTGCTTTTAATTTATTATTAATCAGATAATAATAATAATAATAATAATAATAATAATAATAATAATAATAATAATAATAATAATAATAATAATAATTCTGATTCACTGAATGAAAAATAGTATTGGGCTAGGGAAGTGGGTCAGAGGACAGTTTCAGAGAGATTTTTCAGGCTCCTGGTATGTTTCTGTTCTTGTTTATGCCAAACCTCACATCTAGAATTCCACACTACAACTACACATACTTCTGAATGAAACCTATCATTTGTCTGTGTCTTAAATTCGACGAGCAGTGGCTTTCCTGTGGCATCAGTTGACCAGCTTCACCAACGCAGTTGGAGAACAAAACGAAATCTGAAACGTTTCTGCAAAAAACACCTTGAGCATGGAAACATTTTTAGCTAAAACGTTTCAAATTCCATTCTATTCCAGTCTCTTTGCTTCTGCTGAAGTGCTTCTTCGGGCTGCGGGTGTGTTTCTGTATGTAGTTACCCCATGGCACTAAATTGGTGTGACAGTGATCTAAAGTGAACTAAACTCGACATAAATAGCCCGTCATGTTATCAGAGCACAAAGATTATCACCTTCCTTTTAAGAGCCAAGAGCTGAGCAATCACAATACAGCAAAACGCTGCTGTGTTTTATTCCTGCAGGAGACCTTTTATCTTGTGGTGCTGGGATAATGTTTTTCTTTAGAACCACATGCAGTTTTTATTGACTGTGCAACAAAGTCAAGTAGACAGAAAGAAGAAGGGCAGATAGTTCGTAAGCTCTTACACGGGACACAATCGCAGATTAAACTATGCGACTGTTCACGGTGAAATATTGGAATTAATGTATGAATATTAACAATATGAATGAGCCAGTGGTTTGCACTGTCACCTCACAACATGAAGGATTAGGGTTTTAACTTCCTCGTTAGAGGAGGCCTCTCTGGGTGGAAAGAAAAAAAATTGAACAGCAGCCAAGTGCCTGAGATGAGCATACTGTGGATATTTAGTCTAACGACCTCGATAAACAGCCAAGAGTATTTAAAAAAAAAACTGAAACAAAGTGTTTAGAACCAGCTCCTGTGGATCATGTGTTCAAAGCCTGATATATTTTTCTCCCATGTGCTTTGCAACACAACACAATCACACAAGTTTGAATTTCACTTAGAATTATCGTGTCATTCATTCAAATTAATCTAATTTATACATGTTCCTTAAATTCTTCATAGAGTTCTAATAATATCTATAATAGAGTTTTTAAGTTCTTGTTACATTGTTTTAAAGTTTTGGTGGAATTATTAGTAAAGATGTTGACACAAACTACCACATTACTGGATTTATCGATTTAATATTCAGTTGTATTCCACTACTGAGTGAAACTTGAAAACTATTGTTAACTTTCCTCTTCTGCATGTTTCCAATTCTCATGTAGCATTATTAAATCTGAAATTGCGGTTTTATGACACAGTTGGGCACCTCTGGCCATGTTTTGCTAATTTTTAAAGCACAAAGAAGTACGGTAACTAAACCGTTTGTTTCAAATGCACAATGAGTCTTTCAAATGCACAGTTACATTCAATTTTAAAAGTACTCGGTACAAATTGCAAACATTTTTTATCTTTATAGCAAAGTTTTCTTTTAGACCACTGATCATCAACTGGCGGCCCGCGGGCCAAATCCGGCCCGCTGAGCCGTTCAATCCGGCCCGCGACTGGAAATCCAAAATTGTGAGGATCAAACAGAAAATAGTGGTCCACACTTTTAAAGCAACTAAAAGTGCTCAATAAATAAAGTTGACTTAGCCTAATTGAGTTGAGGCAAAATATCTATCACTCCTAGTGGTTGACTGTGGTATAGGTGATGGGAGCCTGAATCAAATGCCTTCAGTTTTGTAATGAAATGGAAAAAGTATAAACATTAAACATAATGTTAAGCCAAAATTAGATTTTTATTTGATTTTCTCCTTGGGGGTCCGGCCCCCCAAGGAGACTGTAAAACTCTGGCCCTCTGACAAATATAGTTGATGACCCCTGTTTTAGACTTTTCTTGCTCACACAGAATGTTTATGCTCCACAAACCTATGAGAGCCACAACGAGAGGTCTGTTTGGATCACACTTATTTTGTAGGAGAAGCTTATTATCAGTTTCTTGGCTGAATGGAGGATATTGTGCCCAGTATTTGCTGGCAATCACTCTATTCTGTCTTTCCAGCTTAGGTTGATGTGTGTCAAGTGTGCATATGTGTGTATGTCTGTGCATGTCAACCCCACTGAGCTACTAGTATCTGTGTATCTCTTTTTAGATATTAACAGTGAACAGAGGACAGTGCAAGACAGCTTCAAACTGATAGCCTTATTAACCACACAGGGAGATTTTACATTACACATACATAAAACACATATGCATAAAACACTTGCACATGCACACGCCTACACAAATGCATTAACATGCTGTGGACTGCTGATGTTTGAATGTATTTTCCAGCATGTAAAAAACTTCAGGCAGCACTTCGTGTATACCCTAATATCAAACCCTGCAAGCATTTGACCTGCTGTTTACTGGGTGTAGATAGATAAATTCAATGTTGGTATCCACAGGCTACAGGATGTATTTAAAGCAGTGAGTACCACACTGTGTAATGCTGTCTAATGCTGCTTTTACTTGATTTCCTTTAATTTATATATATTTTTTAATACGGTACATTTACTCAGAAAAAAAACCCTCTTTCTATGTACTTCTGTTGTTGGTGAACCAATGCTTGCATTCTTCTTAGTATCCAGCTTGGGCCTATTTTACACGATAACTAAATGGAAAAGGGCTCAGCGCTCTTGTTCAATGATGATATGATGAATACAGGGTCTGTGTGTGTTATTAAGCAGAGACAAAAAGGCAGGGATGGAAAGTGACAAAGATATTTTCCCAACTACTAATTTGTGTTACAAAAGCTTGCATGACGCAACGCTTTCCCATGAAATTATTCCTGAAAAATATCCTTTTCATATGAATGCTCATGCGAATCAAAACAAATGACAGGCCACAAGCAATGTGAATGTGCATGTGTATGGTGAGGACTACTGTTACTCACTAGGGTTATTTACATGAAGAAACTGAGCGTCAGCCTTCACTTGCATTATGCATTTGTCTTTGTCACTCTCACACACTCTCTGCCTCTGCTTTCTAGGGAAGGAAGATGTGTAAGTGTAACACAAACACAGATCAATCTGTGTAATCACTGTGTTGTTAGCTCATAACAAATTATTGACAGTTGACTACCGGAGCTTCCTACGTACCTACTTTTATGGACAAATTACTTATACTTGGCAGCAATTATTTATCTTTTTGTTCAAACTGTTAACTGTAAAATGAATGAAGAAAGTCAAATGGTCAATCTGATTCTTCCATTAAAAAATGTCATCTTTAATTTTCCTGTTCTGTCTGTATCAGTGTACCAGAACCAGGCTAAGGTCGTGCCTGTCACTCTCTTCCTCCCACACATCTCTATTTAACCGCACAGTGTGTAAAGCGCACAACAGACAAACAAAAACAACAATGACAACAAAAACAGACAGAAACTGCAGGAAGAGAGAGTGAGGGGAAGAACTGCAGCCTAGTGAGAAAATCAAAGAAAACAGAAATGTGCTTCTCAGGCATCATGGACTTTGAGTTCAAATGATCAAATTAATGACCAGTGATGAAAATGAGCTGTTAAACACATGGTTCCCCATCACCATTAATTCACACTGTGCATTTGTATTCAGGCCATAGTTTCTATGGATAAGTGCATTATCTGCTGTAAGTGCCACCCAATTATGTTGTTTAAATCAATAATCATTGCCTGTGTGAGGAGGAGCAGGCAATTAGGCATAGTATGGAGAGTATGTAGGTGGTAGCAGAGACAGGAGTGCAGTGGCTGTAACGCCGAGCTGTAATTATGTTGTTTCTGCCTTGGTAAACCCTTCTGCCCCATATGGTGACTGACAGGCAACTGGTCCTCAACTCCAAAAATATTCTTTGCAGGACTTTTCCACTTTTCTTTGTGTTTTTAATACTTTCTATCAGTACCCACCAACAATGAAAACAAAACATTTCAGTCAGGACAAAACTATTAAAAAAAAGATTTCTTCTCTCTGCACTGATTTATCTTTGAAGGTATGACTCCGTTCTGGGCTCTCCCTGCTTCTCCATGAGCATTTGCAAAGCCTGTGGCAGGCAGAATAAGAATCCTGCACTGAACCGGCGGCGGTTGCACCGCATATGACGCCGATTCATTCAGACACTGCATGAAAAGGAGGCTGCGGCGTGGTTGCATTTACATATGTGAGCCCGCATAAGATTAATAAACTGCATAAAAGGTTATCAGCTGAGTCGATTGACTTTGACTTTGTTGGCTTTTTAAATTAATAGTGGTCATTTCTTTTCAGTGTTTTTCAAATGTTAAATACTTCATTAGAATTTAATTTTACCTGCAATCAAAGAGCTACAGCACAGTTTTCTGTGCTAGGAAACCATTTGAAATATAAGTTAGACCATTATTGATACAGGAATTCTACACCTAGCCTTAAAGTAGTTAGACATATAGTAGCATGTGTTTAGGTTTTTATAATATTTGAATCTAGCGCTTCTGTCTGCACCCCAGTATAGTGGAAGTGATTGGAATTTTGGTTTGAGCTGCACAAAACGTTATGCAATGACAGCGTTTTTCCATATAAAACGTTCCTGCTTCTCTCACAGACCTCACTATGAACATATTGAAGTATTTTCTGCCAGATAAATAGTCCCAGTGAAAATCACTGTGCAGATCAACGTATTTAAAAAGGGGAAATGTTTATGGAAATAAGTACTAATGTTAAGTTTTCAGTCAATTTTAAGCCAAAATGAGACTCGCATCTAATGTGTTGGGTTGGCATCTCAAAACCTGAGCTAATAAGATTTTAGTGTCTGCTCTCATACACAGAAGGTGAAGTCACACAGAAGAGCTTGAATTATGGTCTTAAAGAGATCACTGTTATCTTCATCAGATTAGGTGCTCTTGGCATAAGAGTGCGTCTGAGTGTGTTTTATGTGTGTGTGCATGTAAGGGAGTGAGCCTGTATTTTATGACTAACTGAGGTGTGTGATGGAAATGACCCAGAATCTGCTCCTTCAGCAGATGTTACGCTTCATAAACAGAACAAGTGCCATATTTTTTTTTTCACCTCTCACCTTCTCTTATATGTTCACCTTTTGCTTCCTCCATTCTTCTACTTTATGACCCTTGAACCACTTATAAGCAAACTGGCTTGTCAGACGCAGGGAGACAAATGCCAGTGGCCAAAGTTTTCAGAAAATCTTCCCCTGTTCCCGGCCTTATCGTTCCATCTGCCTCCTCGGGGGAGAATTCTTGCCCAACGTTTCCTGTCTGGTTTGGCTAATGCAGAAAGTCTTTGCAGCGGGAAACACAGACATGACCAACAGGGACAGGCTTGTATCTTTTGCATGGAACTCAGACTCATAGCTGGCATACTATTATTATGTAATTTTAATTGTGAGGCTTACAGTTCTTTGCTATCCAGATTCATCAGCTGCTTTCACACTGCGTGATTACAATTATCAATATTGGCTTAAATCAAAGAAAACTAAGCAGTTACCACTCTTTTTTCATAATTTATATATCTTAAAATAGACTTTTTTTCACAATTCATATGAATTATCAGCTCTTCAGCTTCAGAGTGATTTGGGTTGGAAAGAAATTTGGGTACCACTGAGCCCATAGCAGATGGGCTGAGCAGCTTTTAGCTGATTGCTCCATTCACAATAAGGTAGAATTTCTGTCTTATGTCATGAAATCATGGCAATACTGCACCACAGGGCAGGTGTCCAACTAGGGGATGACGCATAAAGCAGTGTCCAGATGAGCATCATAAAAGTTGTGTGAAGGAAAAAAGACAGAGAGGGAGCGAGCACATGGGGAAAAGGCTTGGCCAGTGCATACAATTCTTAGTGTCCACTGGAGCATGCCAGAGCTATGCTCTTTGGGCTTCATAAAATTATTGTCTTTACAATACAATACACATGTCCTCCACACTAGGTTTGCTTGTATAATGAAATGGAAGAATGAAATAACGAAAACACACAAATAATAAGGTCCATATCATCAAGGTGCTAGAGCAGCCTGTTACTGTAGCTCAGTCTGGCACAAGGACAAGAAATGAAACAGCCAAAGTGACCTGGTTGAATTGTCAAATAAATCTGCCCTCAGTTGCTCAATACAATTAATCAGTATCTTATGTCTCATTTAGTAGATTCCTACGTCAAAGAAGGGGAGGTCCACAAACTCCCCTACCTCCTAAAGTATAAGGTACTGGATAAAGAACTGAACATCTTACCTTACTGCAAAAAATAAACTGCAAAAATGACATTTTGTGATTTTATGAGGGTTTTGTGATGAAACACTTCTTGGCTCTGAAGTCACCGCAGGCAGCCATAAAATAAACCAGCACAACTCCTTAGAAGTTTCTTTTAGAAACATATTTTGGCAAACTATCTGTTACATATTTATCATATATACTGCTCATTACAATAGTTTAATTGCTATCTGTATGAAGAGTGACTTCTTATCAAAGCTGTCTTAATTTGCTGTTTGGGTTTTGCGTGAGGGTCACAGTGTTGTTTTTGAGAGTGAAGCCAGAAATGGGAATGAAGCAACACTCCAATAACGTTTATTGGCTGTTATTCTGTTACATAAGCTGGTGCATTCTTTTGCTCACATCGCTCTCTGGGCATGTGGTCTGTTGTTTGGGTTAGGTTTTCTCTAGTATTAATTTCCTTTGCATATGACACTTCCCTATCTAGTCATTCATGCGATGAAGACACAGTAATATTAGTGATCTTTGTTTTTACTCTTTTGAACAGGGTGTGACAAATTGGAGTAATGTGAATCCAACAGCTTATGTCTTATTTATTATTATTATTACTTATTATTTGTCTTCATTTTTTTCTGTGTGACTACAAATGGAGATGTTTTAAATTGTTCAAGAATATTGCACAGTTCTTTAACCTATTTAACAATGGCTGCAAAACATGCAAGCAATTTAAATGGTTCAAATGATTATCCCTTACCCTGTTAAACGATAACTGCAATTACGTTCCAGTAATGGATCCAATAATGAATTCTAGTAATTGATTACGACTCAACTTTACGGGCTGATACATACACATTTGAACACAAACACAAAGGACAAAAAGACAGACAAAGTGACTTTGATTCATTGTGTCTTCCACAATCTTTGACCTGTGGGTCAAAATGTCACCTTTGTGTGTGTTTGTGCGTACGTCTGTGTGAGTGTGTGTCATTTCTAAACTAACCCTCCAACCTGCCTGCCATGCATCTGCCAATGCTGCATCCACAGACACGCACCGTCACTCCAGTGACAGCCGCAAACATGAGGGTAACGTAGAGTCATGACATAGGATGATACACAACAGTGACCAGCAGTGAGAAAAACATCCAAGCATGCACTTGTATGTCTTTTGTCCTGTCTTCCTCCTCCTCACCCCCCAATCAGTTGCAGCAGATGGCTGCTCCTTCCTGAGCCTGTTTTTAACGGAGGTTTCTTCCTGTCAATAGGGAGTTTTTCCTTCCAACTGTCACCAAATGCTTGCGTGTTGTTTCGCTATCTGTGCCTTGAGGCAACTGTTGTTGCGATTTGATGCTATATAAGTAAAATTGAACTGAACTGAACTGTAATTAAACATATTATGTTATACCAGAAATGTAATAATTGGAACCAATACCAGTAGTATTACATGATTCTGAATATCTAATTCAATACCAAAACAATATGCTTATCTCATCTACTTTAACATAAACCCCTTTATTAAAACGCTTTCAAATGACTGGCATGATTTTAATATAAATGTATATTTTTGTTGACCGGGCTATTAAAGTAAAACATCAGTTGCATTACATTAGCTTAGCACTTACAGTGGCTTGCAAAAGTATTCGGCCCCTTTGAACTTTTCCACATTTTGTCACATTACAGCCACAAACATGAATCAGTTTTATTGGAATTCCACGTGAAAGACCAACACAAAGTGGTGTACACGTGAGAAGTGGAACGAAAGTCATACATGATTCCAAACATTTTTTTACAAATAAATAACTGAAAAGTGGGGTGTGCGTAATTATTCAGCCCCCTGAGTCAATACTTTGTAGAACCACCTTTTGCTACAATTACAGCTGCCAGTCTTTTAGGGTTTGTCTCTACCAGCTTTGCACATCTACAGACTGAAATTCTTGCCCATTCTTCTTTGCAAAACAGCTCCAGCTCAGTCAGATTAGATGGGCAGTGTTTGTGAACAGCAGTTTTCAGATCTTGCCACAGATTCTCGATTGGATTTAGATCTGGACTTTGACTGGGCCATTCTAACACATGGATATGTTTTGTTT
>VURO01033395.1:76485-107040 GCA_015108175.1 Pelvicachromis taeniatus | reverse complement strand
GTACTGCTTGAGCCTCTGCCTCAATACCTAATCCCATCCAAGTACTACCAGCTCAAGTCCATGATGAACCGCCACACATATCTGGAGTGGCCTCAAGACAGGGCAAAACAAAGGTTATTCTGGGCTAACCTCAGAGCTGCCCTACAGACTGACCTGCCAAATACTCCTGTCACACAAGTACAGGAGCATTTGGCAGAGGAAAGACTTGAAGAGGGACAGAGGTTAATAGGGTAGAATGGAGTAGAAAAGCACTTGGATACACTGGAAATGTGTTGTAGCTACCCTGAATATTTAAAGAAATGCTCACCTAATACCCATGCATTCAATTTGTTCCATTTATCCAATTCAGGTTTACCCTATATCCGAGCTTACATAGGGTGAGACTCAGGGTACAGGTCACCAACCTGTCACAGGACTAACACATAACAATAGACAATCATTCATACTCACATACACACCAGTGGACAATTTATATTCATCATTTAACCCCAATAACTGCCTGTCTTTGGACTATGAGAGGAAGCTGGAAAACCCAGAGAGAACCTATGGAGATGCAGGGAGAAAAAGCAAGCACCACAAAGGAAGGACCCAGTCAGACGGTGGATTTGAAACCAGAACCTTTTTGTGAAATGTTGATTGATTGATGGACTGATTTATTATTTTATTAGCAGCAGGCTGTCTGCCAATTGGAAAGCTCGTGGTGCAATGATTGGCTGTCAATTTGTGCCTGTTTGGATTTAAAAAATCAATGCCAATAAATCATGCCAAAGTATAATTCTGCAAGATACTGAACCACAATGAATTCACTGGAGTGTGAGTGAATGTCAGATAATAGGGATGTGTGCATGTGTGTAGTGTTGTAGTAAGTGCTTTGAGTGCTCAAGCAGAGTAGAAAATTGCTATACACAAACAGTTCATTTAAATACTGGTAGGTTGTAACTGATAACATTTTTTAAATAATGCACTCAGTATATTATTTTCTGTAATGTCCTTTATTAGCAAATATACTATCAATAAGTGTTACACAGTGCGAAGGAATTCAGCTGGGTCTAATGAGTTTAGGACATAAGCTGAGTCTGTATAAGTTGTATATGTTGATAAAATCATGTCGATTTGTGCTTATTTGGATTCAACAAATCAGTATTGAAACTGCCAAAGATAAACATTATTTTTGGGGGGTTTTGGTAAAAGTTTCTTCTAGCTCTTTCTTCCAGCTCTTAAATGCAACTAACTAAAGCCTGTTGCTCAGTATGTACAACTTAGAACAACATTTTTCTATAAGAATTTCAGTTGTGACACATTCAGTGATTGTACACCTACTTTCCTCCACTATCTTAAAATAGACCCACAGCGCCAGTCTTGTTTTCTCTGTTATTGTAAACAATTTCATTGCATTCAAAATATAATTCTCTACCTTTCTCTATCTTTCACCATTAATCAATTTTTTCAGTTATAGTTATTGTATTAAAATTATGTGCACCGTGACTGAGGTAATATTTGATGTTGTGGAAGTTGACCTACAGGCTTCTGTTGCTACTGAAGTGTAAAAGTGTAAAGAATTGAAAATGTATCCTGTGTCCTGATGGTGCTATTAAACTCGTCGTCCATGGAGTAATAAAAACAGTTTTAATGTTGAAGAATGAGACAGAGTTATTATCAGGGTAAATGTCATTTTGCAGTTTCTGCTGATGGTGTGCAATGTATTTGAAACTAATCAGTTCCAGATCATGTGTGTGAAATGTCAGCTGCAATTGAAGAGTTGTCATGAGTTTGGTGTGCTGCTGCAGGGATGGGAGGGATAAATAATCACTTTATCATAACACAAATAGGCAATGTCCCCATGGCTCTCACAGCTTTCATCTAAAGTCTTCATTTATGTTTATTTTAGTTCCTTTGAGAGATTGGGAGACATTGGAGAATGGCTGTTCTGTCATTGTACCCCAGGAGTTTCACCACTATGAGCCTTGAGCTTTGACTGCCAGCCTTCCTTGTGCATTGGGCACTCTCCATCTCAATCTCCAGCGGGAGTTGTAGGGAGTCTCTCACTCGCGCGCGCACACACACACACGCTGACTGATCTTTGAAAGAAGTAACATTTTCTTGTGTACTTGTACCATCACAACCACGTACACAACAATCAAACAATTTCAGGCGCAACCATCAATGCCCTGACTAATAGTAGCATTCTGAGACTCTAAATCCACCGCAGATGAGAGCACCCTCAGTTTTCTCTAGACTGAAGCCATGAGTCCACAGGCTGTAGAGCTGATTTTTTTCCAATCCAATCCAACTTTATTTATAGAGCACTTTCAAAACAACATTGTTGACCAAAGTACTTTCCAGTAAAAAAACAAAAGTTAAAAAAACATACATTAAACAGACAAAGAAAATTACAAAATAACAATAAAATAAATAAATGATTGAAAAAAGATCAAAATGAATAAGTAAATATTAAAAGATGACTAAAATAGACAATATAATATATAATAAATAACATTTAAAAAGTAAAGAAGATTAAAAGTGACCAAGCAAGGCACAATTAATGAATAAACTCTCATGCAATGTTAAAATGTAATCAATTGGTTACAAATACATTTGGCACAATTCAAATATTAGAAAACAAGTGAATGCTTACCTGATGTATTTATAGTAGAGTTCTCTGGGGTGAAGTAATGTCGACTAATACAGGATCGTCTCACGGTCAGCTATAAATCACTGACGGTTAAATAGATGGGCTGTATCACTTTGAGGGGGATGCGATGGAACAGTCCAACTAATAATAGTATTAATTTCCCAGTGAACTTTAAAGCCATGCATTTTCAACGTCTTCGCTGTTGCGAACTATCAACTATAAATAGATCATCAATCAGTAACAACAGGACAATTTTGAACCAAAGGTATTCCACTGTTACTGCCATTACATTGTCAGGTTTCATCAGTATTTTAACATTGATTCAACATTTATTTAGCATTGAGATTTCAATCTTGACCACAATGAAAATTTGGATGAAAAATCAGCATTAATTCAATGTCATCTTAGCTGGCATAACGTTAGCTATTGTTGTCATTTCACTGGTTCTTGTCAGTTGTCTAAAGATGGGAGGGTTGCATATCTAATGCCGACAATAAGTAACTGTGGCAAAATAAGTAATAAATAAGCATGTTTATGCACATTCATCTGTTACAGACCTAACTTCAGTTCAGGAGAAAAGACTTGATGTGAGCAGGCAGACGGTGACATTTTGCTGGTGGCACTGTCGCTTTCCTTCTGGTTTTCATGTCTTTGGTGAAGAAGACCCTTTATCCAATAAATACACAAGTAGGATTCTTCATATTTTGAGTCTAAAGGTGCAGGCATGAAATTAAACGACCCTCCATGGCAAGCAAATGCCTACAACCTCTATTCTTCTCTGTCTATGGCGTATTATGTAAGTGGTCGGTTTCTAGTTGTTAAAGCAGAAACAGTTAAGTACAGTGAGCAAGTTCTCCCAAAATACAACATGTAAAGTAAATGAAATCGCTGTGGCTTTATAAATCCGCCTCTGCTGTATGATCTGTAAATATACAGACATAGTACACATTTTGTACAAGGTCTCTAGACTTTTGCTAGGTGTACTGTGTTACAGTGAGTGGCCTGGCCTGTGTGTGTACGTGTATTTACATAAATATATAAAATAAAATATACAGAGGTCAGTAGTATGAATATTATACAAATAAAATGGCATATATGTACAATATGGAGTGCATAAATGTCGTACTTCCAGTGAAAGTGAGGTGTCTATGAAGTGTTCAGCAGTCTGGTGGCCTGATGGAAAAATCTGTCCCTCAGTGCTGGTTCGGGACCGGATACTGCAGTACCTCCTGACTGACGGAAGCAGTTTGAACAATGTATAGTAATATATAGCTAATAGTTAGCTTCATGGCTAATCTACACTGATACTGATAAATACACAATGAACATAGATAATGTGGATTAATGGCCACATTCTCTATAATCCTCTGGATTTAACTATAAACTAAGGGCAACTTTTGACCACTTTGTACCCACTTACCTGTAAATATAGAGACACAGCACGTCGTTACACATTTTATACAGAGTCTAGACTTTTGCTAGGTGCACTACATTAAAGAGAATGGCCTGTTTATTCCCACTTTGGCTGCTCATTTTAGGAGATACTCTTGTCCTGTGGTGTACCGGAGGAATAACTACACTTCCAGTGCTGTCTCACTGGAGACTGAGGCACACATTATTTTGAAATAACTAAAGAAAATAACTATATTGCTGTCAGCGTTAACGCGTCAAAATTGTCAAATCCCCGTTAACGAGTTAACGCAGATTCATCCTGGTGAGGGGTTTATGCCGTCATCACGACTAACGCGATTAACAATTAACCCATCTGGAGCACAGACTGACTCAAACAGGCCAAACAGAAATCCTTCTTGAGTCTTTTAGTAATTCCTCAAGTCACTGTGTGGTCTCTGAAGTTGGAAAGGGATTTTAAAAAATGCAATAAATAAAAACATAGACATGGTCAGAAATATGGTTTAATGAGCTGGCTTAAAATAAACAGAGGCTTAAATTTATATGGCCTATGCAGTAAAAGTAAGTCATAGATACTGCAAGATCCATTTTCCTTACACACACATAATTAGTGAAATGTAATGTTTTCAAATTAAAAAAAGAAAAATATGGCAGCATAATAATCAAACCCACATGAAACATGTCCAGATATCAAATGAAATCAAGTGTTATGAAAAGGCAAAATAACTACATTTGCTGTACAAAGACAGCCAGGTTTCTGTTGTCTTATAGCCAGAAGCTGCAATAACTGAATCAGCAGTGTTCTTTTAGAATTTGATCAAACTGTTCCAGGTGAGATTTGTGACACTGGTTTATAAGATGATATTCAATTGAGCTCCAATTGCTTTATGTGTAGCAGTCACTGACCCGAGGCAAGATTGGCACTGCCAAAGTAAAAACATTGCTGGGAAGTGGGTTAATGCGAGTGTGTGTCTGTTCATCTGTCTGCACACAAACATAGCTTCTCCACCACAATAAAAAAGTGTGTTAAAAACCAAACAAACAAGCAACAACAACAAAAAAGGCATAATATACATTGAATCTAATTTCAGGACTTTATCTCAATTTTGTTTTTTTGTTTTTTTATACATCATCGTAGAAGTTTCTCTCCATAAAATGCAGTGTTACATAGAAAGGGAAGATAAAAGAGGATGTAGAGGATGAAGAGGCTGGGGAATTAGTTTTATTTCTGTGCCTGTTTCTGCTCAGCTTCATGTTTTTTTTCCTGTAACTTAAAAACTAATAGCAGCAACTGTTGACTCAGTGCTGATGCTTGCCATTTGGTCACATTTGATCCAGACTTTATTTGCTGCTACATGTTCCTCTATCAGTCAGTTTTGTCTGACTGATTTCCATTTGTTTTTCACATATACAGATTTTGAACCATTACCACTCTGATATTTCTTGTACTTGAGATTTCAAAACGTGACCATCAGACGGCAACACAGGTTAGTGGACTTTTATCTGTCTTTGGCTAAAATAGCGTTTTCCTTTGAATGAATGTAAATGTGGGTTTGGATTTTAGTTATTTTAAGATTTAGATTAAAATAAATAAAATCAAACATAAAGCTCCAATTTATCAACAAATAAATGTGAGAAATGTTCTTATTTTTTCACTGTCTAATTCAGAAAATTCTGAAAAAGGGACATTTTCTGTCAATTAACAAAAACTTTGTTTTATATTTACATGAGATCTGACCAATGAGATACTAGAACCATTTATGTAATTTTACACATATATTTCTTACATTAGAATCACAAAGATTCACGACGAACACGTGATGATGATTTCCAGCCACCTGCTGAGGTTTAGGCATCTAATTTGTGCTTTTATCAATTTTTCTGCCTTATTTAAACAAGTTTAGAAAGGACGCGATTACCGGTAATTATTTGTTCTTGTTTGTATTCATGTGGGTGCACTACATGTGGCATTTATTTTGTAGTTTACTAAAATTCATTTAAATGTTTAGTGATAAAGTTAGCTATTTGCTAATGAGTGGACACAAATCACTTAATCCTACTATATGACATTAAACTACAGTGTATATCTAACTAACTAGGCAGTTCATTCTTCTTTTCTTAACAACACTGCATTGACTCCAAAATGTGTTATTGTGTGTATTTTGGAGTGAATGCTGTATTGACTTCAATATTTGTGAAAGGAAAGGCAGATGTGAAATGTAAGTGTTCAAATGTGCCATGATATTTGGATGCAAACTGTAACGTCATCGTTAAAATCCCAAAATATCAGTACCGTCCACTAAATGTTAGCAGTACAAACAAAAGCAGTGGAATAGTAAAATAGCTTCTTAAAAAAGACATTTTATTAAAGTTTGATCTTTGTTGACATTGAAGAGGAGGTCAGGAGTCCAAGATAACGTGATATTTATTTTTTTCAATTTTTGATCAATAATTCATTAAGATGACCTTGATAACCTTGGTGAATGTAACCACATTTTAATGGATTGTTAACATGACTCCACTCTATAACCCTACAAACTTTTATCAGAATAGATTCAAAACATTTATAGCCATTCTATTTACAGACAGACACACAGACAAATGCTAACAAATTAACAGCTATATCCTTTACACAGGTTACAATGAGGGTCACAGCAGCTGTACTCTGGACAGCAGCTGTGTTGGTGGGACTTCAGAAGAGCGCTTCATCCCCTGACAACTTTGTAGACCGATCATCCCAAAACCTCTCCTCTGTCCCAACAGACCTGCCACGGACGACTGAGTTTTTAGACCTCTCACTCAACTACATACGTCAGCTTCACAATGGAGACTTTGAAAACGTCACTCACGTTAGGTTCCTGAATGTGTCATGGAACAGTTTGGAGGAGATTGATCCACAGACTTTTCTTGACACGCCTCTCCTAGAACATCTGGACCTGTCGCACAACAATCTAAAGAACCTCTCGGGTCAACAATACCTGCTACGCACAGTGAACCTCAAGGTGCTAAACTTGGCCTTTAACGGATTTCTTACCATGACATTGGGGAATGAGTTCAGCTCGCTGGGTAAACTGGAGAGATTAACAATTGGGGCAAAAAACATCAGTGTGGGTGACTTCAACAACATTGCTAAGGTTAAACTACAAATGCTGGCGTTATTACTGGAGGATGAACTTTATTATGAAGCAGGCAGCCTGGTGGATGTTCGTGCCGAAAGGCTGCAAATAGGCTTTGGGCATAATCAGAAAATTGATCGTAATCTGACTGCTGATGCTCTGTCCCTGTTTGTTGAAGTGGAAATGATGAATATGAAAGATGGCTACAAAGACCTAAGTATGCAGCTAAGAGAGACAGTGAAAATCCACACGACAAGTTTTTATCTCACCAACATAACAATTAAATGGCAAGACTTAACTGAATATGTAAATGTGGCTCTGAATACAACTTTGAAACATCTTGATGCCTCTGATGTGTCCATAATGCAGCCTCCTCGAGATGAAACTGAAGTGATCAAAACATCACAGGTGATCTCTTTCACAGCACGACGGGCAGTGGTAACAAGTTTTTTCTTCTCACAGGAGGCTTTATACAACTTTTTCATCAGCATGCCAGTAGAGAGTGTAGCAATTACTGACACACCAATAATACACATGACCTGTCCCAAGTCACAGAGTCCAACACGCCAGCTCGATTTTTCCAACTGTGCTATGTCTGACACCATCTTCTCAAGTGTGGTAGATGAAACAATTGTAGAATGTCAGAATCTGCGTAACCTGAAGAAATTGACTCTGGTAGGCAACAATCTTAAAAAACTTGAGATACTGAGCAAACGTTTTCAATATATGTCGTCCCTGCAACACCTGGACCTCAGCGTCAACTCCATAGTGTATGACCAGTCATCAGAGTGCATCTGGCCACCAAGCATCACCAATATAAATTTGTCTTCTAATAGTTTGACTGACTCGGTTTTTCAATGTCTGCCAAAAGGGACACAGATACTGGACCTCCAGAACAACCAGATTTCTGTGGTTCCACAATCCGTCTTCAAACTAAGAAACCTTTCATACCTGAATCTAAATGCTAACCGTCTGCGGCACCTGCCAGTGTGCGACACTTTCCCCACACTCCACAAGCTCCTGCTCAGGTCAAATTCTCTCCATGCCCCATCTGTGAACATGTTGGAAAGCTGCCCCAAACTGCACACCCTAGATGTCAGTTTTAACCCCTTCACCTGTACCTGCACTCTCAAAAATTTCATAAAGCTCGCTATCAAGTCTGAAAAGAACAACAGCCAATCAGGAATTGAGCTGCTGAATTGGCCACAAGGCTATTACTGCACATACCCCGAGGACGTTAGAAACTCAACTTTAAGAGACGTCTCAATCCCAGAGGTCTCCTGCAGCATTGGCCTTCTAGTGGTCGCAATTTTGGTCCCAGCAGGGACACTGATTATTTCCGTTGTGATTCTGTGTCACCGTTTGGATGTTCCCTGGTACATGGGCATGATCTGGCAGTGGACAAGAGCCAAACATCGTGCAAGAATGCAACAAGCCCGGCCCGAAGATCTGGTGGGCCTCGAGTTCCACGTGTTTGTGTCTTATAGCCAGCACGATGTTGACTGGGTGCGCAATTTCCTTCTTCCCAACCTTGAAGGCACCGCAGGAGGGTTTAGAATCTGTCATCACGAGAAACATTTTGTGCCGGGAAAGACAATCATTGAGAACATCATCAGCTGTGTGGAGAAATGCAGGCGCTCCGTGTTTGTCCTCTCTGCTCACTTTGTCAAGAGCGAGTGGTGTCATTACGAGCTCTACTTCGCCACCCACCAACGTCTCACTCTGGGCTCAGACAGCATTGTGCTGGTACTGCTTGAGCCTCTGCCTCAATACCTAATCCCAGCCAAGTACTACCAGCTCAAGTCCATGATGAACCGCCACACATATCTGGAGTGGCCTCAAGACAGGGCAAAACAAAGGTTATTCTGGGCTAACCTCAGAGCTGCCCTACAGACTGACCTGCCAAATGCTCCAGTACTTGTGTGACCGGAGCATTGGCGGAAAGACTTGAAGAGGGACAGAGGTTAATAGGGTAAAAAAGGGCTACAAAAACATTTGGATACACTGGAAATATGTTGTAGCTACCCGGAATATTTAAAGATTGGGCACCTTTTAGGGTTAATGTATCTAATTTGTTTAATTAGCAGATGACTATCTGATATGATTGCAATGCATAAATTATGAAATAAAACATAAACCTATTTAAACCATTCAAGTAATATTTAATGGAAACATCCATACAAACTAACAACTTGACTCAAGATTGTAGCAAAAACATTAACCTAACAAATAGTATCAAAAATGCACTTTACATCTTCTGTCACTGACTCCTGCAAAACATCACATTATGACATGTGGTGGTTATTTATCTTACCATCTCAACTTGGTACCACCGATGAAGAAAAACTACACATACTGTAATGTGAAAATGACAGTAGTTGTCTATCAGCATTGTTGCTAACACTTTAAAAAGAGTTCACTATGAAGGTAAAAGAATAAGCCTGCATGTTCGGATTAAGAGTTCAGTGCTGGCTGAGAAAGACGAGAGAGCTGTCTGCAGAGAAACAGCTTTCTGGATCAGCAAGTCAGTCCAACTGCATTTAAATTCTGCCTGAAACATCACAAGCTAAAGTCCAGATGTCAGGGGAGTGACTGGATGATGATTATCTTCTCGTTAATGCAGAAACGATGAAGCACAGCGAGCAAGTTTTCCCCACAACGTGACACCTGCCTCTCCATGGCCAGACGGAAATCCTCCTTCACTCCCTTGGTGATTCCTCGAGTCACTGTGTGGTGTCTGGAGGAAAAAGATTTTTAAAAACATAAATGCAAACATGGACATGGACAGAAATATGGTTTTATGAGCTAACTTAAAATAAGCAAAGGCTTAGCTTTATATAACCTGTGCAATAAAAATAACTCATAAATACTGCAGGTTACATTTTCCTTACACACACATAAATCAGCCAAACAGCATTTTTAATCTTTTCACATAAAACGGAAAACATTCCATTACAATAATAATCAAAACCACATGACACATGTCCACACATGAAATGAGATCAAGTGTTATGAGAAGGCAAAATAACTAAATTCACTATACAAAAACACCAACATCGTCTTCAGTAACAACAACAGTGATGACCACAGAAAGGCGAGAAATGGCTCAAATAAACAAACGCCGACAGAAATTAAAGAACGACTAACTCTTGATGTAAAATGACAGGCCCAAATTAAAACTGGGGGATGACAAGCCTTGAAGCTGGGGATGAAGGAAGGGTGACTGGTGGGGTGGTGGGGGCGGGATGGGGACTGTGGGAGGAGGGGCCTGGGGTACCTGTCCATCGTCTGCACCCCTTGTAGCAGGAGAGTATTTAACTCCACCCCCAGGGCGGGGCTAGGGTTCCTGAGGGACAGCAACATTCAACAACTCTGTCAGTGAGGGTGCATTCAAATGTCTGAACTTCTACAGTAATAACGAAGGAGTCTGACAACAGTTTTTTTCTTTCTTCGTTTAAACCATAAACTCCTTCTCTTTATAAACGCCCACTCCAATTACAGCTCTTTCAGTTTAAAAGGTCAATTTTCCCCACAGGCCTTGTCTATGTAGATCAGTCAGTAGCACTGTCCTCTTTTAAAAGCACACCAACAGAACGGGAGAGTGCAGTCACGATGCCAACTAAAAAGGCTCATAATGGGAAGGAGATTGCTTACTTGATCAGCATTCCCTGATTGGGCAGCAGCTCCAGCTGAATTCTACCTCCTTCTGGAGTACGCAGGTATGCAAACTCTTCCAGCATGTCAATGTCTGAGAAAAACCATGAGTTTATGGAAACCAACATCCAACACATAACAAGATAAAGGAATCACAAACAAAACTGTCTATTTACAACAAAATCAAGGCAAGAAATGAAGGGAACAAAGGATACTGGTGACATAGTTGAAGAAATTCTCGTACTGGAAGCTGCCTTGTTGGCAGATTTTGTCCACTGCCTTTAAAAACAGCATCTCGCCCTGTGGCCAGTCATACTGCAGGAGTACCACCACATGACCAAGGGACAGGTCGTCACGATTGTCAGTGAAAGCACGGAGCTGATTGGCCAAAAATGAAAAATCAAAAGGAAAAAAAAAAGGAAACAAAGATCGTTCAGCAAGGGAGTGTATCACAGTCTCATTCAGCCTTACAGCATGGAGCATGTCTTAAAGTCTGCCTAAGGAAATATATCCAAACCCTTGCGCCCACTTATTTTCACAGATGTATCCTGTCTATGTACCTTAAAGCAGGCAAGCATCAGCTGGAGACAGAATGGCAGCACAGATTTGCTGGTGCAGGGAAGTAATCTCAAGTCATTACCTGGTTAAGACCAAAGAAGAGCAAATGTTAACAGTACTCAAAGCAACATATAAATACAGACGCATGCAACATTGACTCTGTATGAAGACGCCACAAACGTATTCATATCTCAGATTTGCAAAAATAAATCAAAACTGTTCATAAACAGAATCAGTGAGTAGATTCAGGAAACTTTTACCTTTCCTCGTTTTGGTCTTGACTCTAACCTGATCCTCTGGGGTCTTTGGCAGTTCCTGGTTTGGGGGTACTAGTCCACTGACAACTTCAAGGAGCTTCTCACAGGCCATCTGACAAAACAAACAGCACCATACAATACTATTACATACAAATTGACTGGACAATGGACACGTTGTTAGGTCAATAAACTTTCTAAAACTTTTATTGATGAGCAGAATACTAATATAGTTAAAACTGACTAAATGACAGACGTGTGATTGACTGGGTCTGATCGTGTCAGCTCGGTTTAGAAAAAACGGAATAAAAGTGATTACAAGTTGTTCTAAACACGTGAATTTAAACTGGGACATTTTAACCCATTTTACCTATAGTGTCACCTTCAGGCCAGTTTGTGTCACCGATTTGTTTTCCATACATGGCCTGTAGAACATTTTATTATTCAATGTCATATTTTAAGAAAATATATATGTTAAAAAAAAACAACAAATAAGTTATATATGACCAACTTGAAATCAAAAGTTTCAATGTGAATCAATTAATTGTTACAGCAAAGTATATTTCCTGCCAGCTGTGCATTCATAAAAATAAAAAAAGTTTTAAATAAAACTAATTTTAAAAGTTAAAATATTAAATCCATTACTGTCTTTTTTTCTTACTTATTTCTATCCTGAGTATAGCAAGTTTTCTTCCTTAATATTGTGAGCACATTCCCAAATTCAGTCATCTCTTCAGTCATCTCTTCTCTCAGCTGCATTTGTTTTAAAACAGACTATATAAATACATTTGATATGATTTATAAAAAAGAAAGGCATGTAAGCATATGCAAGTCTCCTGACACAACCATAATAATATATGCTAAGAGTGTGTTTGTGTGCATGTGTATACCCTGTACTCTCCCAAGGCGTAGTGGCAGGATGCCTGCTGTATGAGGGCCCTGTGGTGCTCCAGACTGGCCTGACCTGAGGGACTCTGTGGCCCAGGCTGGGGCTGCTGCACTGCAGCCATCTGGTGCAGGCTTGAGAGGGCCTTACGGTACTGTCCCTGGAGATAATACATTAGCACATAATCAGTAAATAACCACAGACAACTTAGAAAGATATATCCAAATTTTGATGAATGTGTTAAAGTGTATTTAAATTATATTAAAATAGCAAAAGTTTCATCTGCCAGCTTCAACCAGTTGTGTTTAGTTTTATTGCGTGCATTTGCCTCATTCTTCAAATACTAGATAAATTAAAATGTACACTCTCCAGCCATTTTATTAGGTATATCTGTAGGTCAGAGGTGAAGGGCCAGATGGCTTTGATAGGAAGGCGATGGTAATAAAAAAAAAAAAACAGCAGACAATTTAAAAGTCACAGCCTAACTGAGTACTGTTGACTACCATGTCCATCCTTTTATTGCCACAGTGTACCCATCTTCTGATTTCTCTGGTCTTTTTCAGCAGGATATGTCACATGGAATTTTTGAAGGCAAAGTGGCCAGTGAGTGTGTGCGTGGGTATAATCTGTTCTTTCCCAACACTGATCAGGGCTATTTAATTCAATGCAGTATAAAAATGATAGCACATTTTCTGATTTGTCACAAACAGAAAAGGTCAATTAAAAACAACTCTTACCTGGTATATAATCATGTCGGTGAGGAATATTCGGAACCACAGCCAGCTGTCCGTCTTCCACGCGGCACAGATCTTCTTAAACTCTATGAGAAACATTAAAATGCAAAATCCAATAAAATGGTAAAAACAATGAAATTGTTAAACTGTGATTACACAGAACTAAATAATGCTCTTAAACAAATAAAACAGAAAGAATGTGTGGACAATTAATGTAGCTGTTCTGATAACAATCTTTTGATGTAGTGACTGAACATAAAAATCTCCTACCAGCTTCCAGACCATCATGGGAGTGAAGAAGGTCCCAGCTTTCTCTCGCTGTGCGAAAGCTCTCTAAAGTCTCTGACCAGTTGGGCATATCATTCTTGTTTACTAAAATGTGTCGACCACGGCCTTTCCCCAAGCCTTCCTCATCGTCTGAGCTCTATAACGACACACAGATCCAAATTAGATCAAAAGAATTTTCCAGTCTGAGAAAATTAAGGCATCTGTCTTATATCTAAACTTTTCTCACCATAGTCTTCTCTCTTCCATCTGCTAGTTTACGTTTCTTATGCGCATGTTTCAGTGCTCCTCGCTCCACTTCCACATCGCTGTACACGGAGCTCAAATCCTCTACAAGAATCCACGGACCTGAACTCAACCCACTGATTCCTACAACAACAACAAAAAAACACTGAAAGCTGATCGCAACATTTTACTGAAAAGATCAGATATATCCTTAAATGAAGACGGAAATCTGAAAGTGCTTGCAAGGTAGAGGCTAACCCTGGAACAGTGCAGGCTGTACAGCTGAGACGTAGAAGAAGGCACTACGGAAGAGGACAAGCGCAGCACAGATGACCACCTGACTGCAGCACCGGGCCCTCGTCTCTCCTTCTAGACCAGGCAGGTAGCGACACAGCTCCTTCACTCTCTGCAGCATGTCCATATAACTCCTACAGTGCAAATAAACACATGAAAACATTCCTTTTAAAAATGTCATTTTAAATAATCACTTTCAAAGTCATTAAACCGATCCACATTTTAACCGTGTATTGTTTACATTTTACATGTGGGCACATAGATTTGTTCTACTAAGTGTTTTTTTCTTGTTTCGTTTTTTATTAGCTCTCTCCACAAAGGTGAAGCTCCTGAAGTTCTACTATCTCGTGGACATGACTGAACATGTGAACAAGCTCAACGTGAAAATGCAAGGCGTTGGAAATACAGTCTTATCTCTTCAACAAACAGTGTTTGCATTTGAAAACAAGCTAGAACTCTTCATCGCCGACATTGACACAGGTCATTTACTACACTTTGAAAAACTGGGAGAGTTTAAAGATGCATGCACAGCAAGTGACCCTGCTCAACATTTTGATCTTCAGCAGCTAGCGGGCTTCACATCTAATCTCCTGCAGTCATTCAAAGTGTTCTTTGGAGAATTTTGTGAGCACACTCGTCTTTTTAAGTTCATCACCCATCCACACGAGTGTGCAGTGAACAGAGCCGACCTGAGTTACACCCCCGGTGTCTCCGTCAGAGATTTTGAGCTACAAGCTGCTGACCTAAAGGCCTCAGACATGTGGGTGAATACGTTCAAGTCACTGAATGAAGATTTGGAAAGACTTGCACGACAGCAAGCAGAGATGGCGAGTGGGGACAATTGAAAAAACTTGCATAAAATGCACACATTTACTTGTATTTAGTTTTAAACATATTGTATGGCTCTCATGGAATTACATTTTAAAATGTGTGGCATTCATGGCTCTCTCAGCCAAAAAGGTTCCCAACCCCTGTGCTAAACTAATGGACTGATAAGCATCCTTCTGCTCAGCTGAGCACTCAAAGTGCTCTATCAAATTGCACAACCATTCATACAGCCCTTTTACCTATGCTTTAGTGATTTCTAGCATTCACACACCAACTAGCATTCTGATGGACACTGACAGAAACTTGGGATTCAGTCGATCCACCGACCTTCCGATTGGTAGACGACCCTCTCTACCTGACCCCCACCACCCAAAAGTCATGTTGCTTAAAAGACCTGGTATTTCCAGGCAAACTCTCCAAGTACCCTGCAGGCCTGACCCCACTTAGCGTCCAAGATCAGACAAGATCAGGTATCCCTGAGCATAGTACCCTATACTTTATGTTACCTTTGGATATGGAAAAAAAAAAACTTGAACAACAGCAATTACTAAGTAACAATGTGACAGGCAGCGTGATAGATTACCTCTGTCCCTTGTCTCCCTGCCACTCACATCGTGCCCCCACCACAGCAAGGATATCCAGCAGTCTCTCCCAAGGTTCTGCCACCACCGAAGATTTTTCTGTCAGGCCATCAATCACGTAACGCTGGGAAGCACGTGACACACTCGGGGACTTCAGAGTCCCACCTTCTTGAGAGCCTGAAACAAAAAACAAGAGAAAGGAAATAAACAGAAAAAATACTTAAAAGGTTTGGAGCTCACTGTAGAACTGGAATATGTAAAAGTCAAAATGGTCCCACTGCGTTAGCCCTAAAAGGGTAAAAAAAGAACAAGTTCATCACAGTGTATCTTCACCTTGTATCTGTCCATCAGGTGAGGGCCCACGGGTAACATAGCCAATGTAGAATTCTGCTGCTTTCAACATGTATTTCTGCATTAGGCTGGCAGGCAGGCGCATGTCCATGTTGTTTATAACCAAAGGAAGCACATCACACACTGTAGGAGGAAAAAAAAAAAACATATGAAGAAAGTGTTTTTGTTTTGTTTTTTTCAAATAAATTAAAACAGATTTAAAGAAAGTATTTACTCACCAAAAAGCTTCCTGAAGCAGTTGACGGGAGTCTCCAAATTCTCTTTTGCCTCTGCTTCCAGCAATGTCTCTCCTAAATTAACCTAACAGCACATCAGGTTCTTTAACAGCTCTTTAAGGTTACATTTAGTTTTCAAAAGACAACACAAATAGTAATATTACACACCCCATGTTGAACTACAGACTCTGGAAAGCGCTTCAGCAGTAACAGCAGCATTTCTGCCTTCTCCAAAGTGTTGAAACACTGCTCCGTGGCTTTCAGCAGCATCTCACACTGCACTCGACCAGGCAGCGTCTCGAATAGTCCTGAAAATGAAGAAGTAAAAAACACTTTTTAGATTTTCATGAGAAGCACTGTACATTGTCACATTTTTAAATGCAAGGAATGTAGGGTTAAAAGCCTCTCACCTCTCAGAAACTGTGCCTGCTTATCCTGAGAGTCACTCCGCAGGGCAGCTGTAATAACACTGATCTCACGCCAAACAATGGACTGATCGGGAAAGTTTATGAACCTAAAGGAAAATAAAAACTAAGTGAGAAGTCAGAATCAGGATAGGAAACTTGACATTACCGCTAAAAGTGTAACTCACATGTCGTACAGCAGCCGCCCGGCTGACGCCGTTTTTTCTGCATTGCGTTCAATGATGTACATTTCATACTGTAAAAACAGGTCCAGAAACACGATGTGTAAGAAGATGTGTTTACTGACAGCTTTTGCAGCTGGAGGAGACGC
Source organism: Pelvicachromis taeniatus (assembly GCA_015108175.1). NCBI lineage: Eukaryota > Metazoa > Chordata > Actinopteri > Cichliformes > Cichlidae > Pelvicachromis > Pelvicachromis taeniatus. The sequence goes on along the minus strand of VURO01033395.1, from coordinate 90,282 downwards.
TTTGCGTTACCTGTATGTTGAAGTCTGCAGGGTAAAGGGTCCTGGCAGTGATGAGCCAGGCTTTGGCAGCACAGGGATCATCAGAGACCAGCTCCCGGGCTCTTTTCACCAAAAACTCACAGTCCTTTTGGGCTGACATTCTATATTTCTGGGGTTTAGGTGCCGGATGTGACAAAATGCCAAAATATGCGTGCGTGTTCTAATGTAGCAACGAAATGTAACGCTACAGTTAGCCACATTAGCTAGCTAGCGTCAGCTATTTGGTTTTCAGCTGACATATTTGCAATAACTGATCATCAGACCGCCGCCTACTATCCAATTATTATAGTTAAATATAACTACTATGCTTATAATAAGAAGCGAAAGCAAGTAAAAGATAAACCTCTATTTACCGACGTAATCGCCTACTTTACGATAGTGACGTCACAACGCTTCATCTTATTTTACGACAGCTACGTCTAATTGCTACCGGATCAGCTAAAAAACAACAACAAAAATAGGAAGAATTGTTACACTACTGTTATGATATGCTGTACTTACAAAAAAAATCTGGAAAATTAAACGACTGAAATTATTCAGGTTTGCACTGTTAAATACAATAAATTCCAAAACAAATCCAAAAACGTCCTCCGAATCAGCCGTTACTCCACGCATACGGTCTCGGATCGACGGCAGTGCGCAGACGTGGAAAAGCACTGCTGTCACCTGTGTTTGTTAGGGCTGCAGACACGACCTACAGTAGTGGTCCAATTACAAAAACAGCACTCTATCTGTCCAGGGATAGGACAGCGGCTGATTTCACTGCAGGTAAAGGATCAGTTGTGGGCCAGGCGCTTATGTGACAAAACTGCGCGACTCATTTTTTTGCCTGTTGATTTTCAGTGGCAGCGGACGATGTTTCCAACCAAACATGGATAAACACTTGTCCGTTTGACTCTCTTCATGCTAGCCAATTAGCATGCTAGTTGGACAAATGTGTACATTGGACAAATGTGTAGCATGCAGTGACTATATCTCTCATCACTTCCTTCCTCATTTAATCTTAAACGCAAACGTAAGCGAGGGGTGCAGGTACACTAGCACTGTTGAGTTAGCGAACCACTCCAGCATTTCTGTGTGTGGCTGGTGAGCTAAGCTTGCTAACTCCTCAGTGATGTTTGTCCTTAATAAGTAATTCATACAGAAAAATAACAAATGGTGTTTTGTTTTGTTTTTATGTCCGAGAGGTCTTGTTATTTGTACCAGACTTGGAGATATTCTGTTTAAACAACCGACATGACACGACACGTTAGTGAATCCTAAAGAAACTGTACACAGAGGGCGCGTTCGCCTTAGATTAGGTTGTGATAGCATGGCTTGCTTCCGCTCAAATTTGGATCATAATATCAGATCAAAAATAAGACCATGTGTAACGCTTTATTTAGTGAGACAATTATACCTTACTGTGTTAGATTGTGACTTAATTTAATGTAAGTGCCGAACTTTTAAGCAAGAAGGTGCAGTCGAATATCCAAAGTAAATGTAATTTACTGATTGTTATAGTTATGCATTAACATGCAAGATGCAGCATAATCAAAGGGACAGTTGGACTGTATTTCTGATTAGATGTCAAAATTCTAGTAGTGGCCTGTATGTTTGGATATGAAATGTATGTTTTTCATTGCAGGGAAATTGGGTAATTTCTTCTAAAATATCACAGAAGCAAATCTGCAACAAAGAAGGGCCAGAAACACAAAAAATATTGGTTACTTTAAACTTGCAGGTCTTTTCAATGCCACAATGCAGTTTCATGCAAAAGCAGCCATGTGGTGGTCTTGTGTTGTAATACTGACTTGAAACTATATCAAGAGTTTTTTGGTAAATTTGCTGTGACCTCTGGTGACCTTGCACCATTACACCACTTTTTTCTGTTGCTTAATATACTAATTGCATAATTATATACTAAGTGTTTTTGACAATTTCTTATAATTTTGGTGGGAACTTACATTTGTACTGCTGTTGTTGTATGTCACAGGATGTAGCCGTTGCATCTTTTGTATAAATAGCTAAACTTAGTGCTCATGGCTAATACGAGGTGTAGTTTGTACATTGCATTAACAGGTTTGCTTCCCTCATGACTTAGCGTGCACGTATCAGACTGCTAAGTTGTGTAATACTCTTATCAGTTGGCAGTTGGGGCAGTGTAATTGTACAAGTCTAAGGCAGGTTATTGAGTTGGAAAAGTTTGACCAGCTTTAGGCTACATTTAGTGAATATGAGCCACAGATTTATTTATTTTTTTTGTATTTCACAAACAATGTCATACTTAATATCTTTGTTTGGGTGAAAAGAGATTTAAAAAAAAAAAAATCTTTTTAAAACACCTGCTGATATTTCTTCTTTCTAATGTGTTTCATAAATTACAGAAGTGTGTTGATGTGATGCTTGAGGCTGTGGTGCACCGGGCCACTGATGGCTGTTAGCACCATGGACTCCGAGTCAGCGCGGACACCTCAGACCCAAGCTGCCCTGACAAAAGGAGGCCGTTCCCTGTTGTCTGCTGGCATTCTGACCACCAGGTTCGGACCTCAGGGGAAGCACTATGTTTGCGGTTCCCTTGCAGCTTTTACCAATATAGTGGTGACCTTTCCGATCCAGAAAGTCCTCTTCCGCCAACAGCTGCATGGCGTGTTGGCCATCGATGCAGTGCGACAGCTCCAGAGGGATGGGCTGAGGAATCTTTATCGGGGCCTGCTTCCCCCACTTCTCCAAAAGAGCACTACAGTAGCCATCATGTTTGGCCTGTATGAGGACTTCTCTAGAGTCTTACTAGACCAGGCCGGGAGCAGTGGCGTGCCAGAGCTGATTACAAGAAGCTTTGCTGCAGCTTTAGCAGGAACTGCAGAGGCCATCCTTACACCGTTTGAGCGTGTGCAGACTCTCCTACAAGACCACCGGCACCACGGGCGCTTCAACAACACAGCACACACCTTCCAAACACTTCTGACAGAGTATGGTGTGAGAGAGTGCTACCGTGGCCTCGTACCCATACTGCTGCGCAACGGCCCCAGCAATGTTCTCTTCTTTGGGTTGAGGGGCCCCATTAAAGAGCAGCTGCCAGAAACTACTAGCAAGGCAGGTAACTTGGTTAATGATTTTGTGTGCGGAGGTTTGCTGGGGGCGGGCCTCGGCATCATGTTCTACCCGTTGAATGTAGTCAAATCGCGGGCTCAGTCTCAGGTGGGTGGAGCCTTCAACCCATGCAGAGAGGTGCTGTTAACAGTGTGGAGAGAGAGAGGTGGCAGTATAGCCATGCTGTTCAGAGGAGCCCACCTTAACTACCACCGCTCTCTTCTCTCCTGGGGGATCATCAATGCCACCTATGAGCTGCTGCTGAAGCTCTTATGAGAAGAGGAATGGAGAGAACAAATGAGATCTAGAGTGGAAGAGAAAGTGTTTTAAGGGGGGTGGGGGGGTTTGAGCGGAGGAACAGAGCCAGTCTAAAGTGACAAATGAGAGGTTGTAAAGTAAAGTTAGTACACTTGCTGTCCAACATTTCCAGAACTAAAACATAACAGCCAAGCTGTACTTCTGACTGGGGGCCAACAGTCACTGTAAGATAACTGCCTGCTGTTGTTACTTTCTAGTTGTTGTCATAGTGTTAAAAGCAGGCAAAATTTGTGCCAGGGTCCAGTTGATATGCCCATGTTCGGTCTGCGTAGTAAAGTTTGAGGGCGCAAACAAAACTCAATCAATCTTATTCAAAGTTTCAAAAGGAAACTTTAAATCTTGACTTGAGTGGTTTCCTGTTTTGTGGGAGAAACCCTCTTTGTGGACATGCTGTTTGCTGTGATGTTTGTTTGACCAAGAGCGCCGCCTTCTGTGAAGAGAAGTCATGCCACTTAAACAGCTTTGTGCTTTTTCCCCATTTAAATGTTTAGAGCATTGTTCTCGTGCTCACCAGTTCAGAGTAAAGTAAGACATAAGAAGGCTAATGTTTAAGAAAGTGACTGTTGAAATCAGTATTAGCAGTGCACAAAGTCTAGGAATTTTCAACAAAAGGAAAAAATAATTAAGAAGCTTTTTCCTATTTTTTTTTCTATTTTTTACAACAAAAAAGGTCCCAGTTTTCACACGTGAGTCAGTTAATTGAAATGTTTTGTTGTTTTGTTTATTTTCTGCAGTGCTACTGTCAGTGTGTTGTTTTTTTTCCTTTTCTTTAAAATTTTGTTTTGGTTTTGTGTGTGTTTTGACAAGTGCCCTGCGGTGTACTCACAGATCTTGTCAGATTTTTTTGGTTTGTTTTGTTTTTAATTGAAATACAGGGGAAAAACAATCCAGATGTGTAATACAGTAAATAGAAGAAGAGCTCTGGTTGAGCTCTGCATCACTACTGCTCTTTTATTGGCTATGAGACAAAGTGTTCTTCACTGTTTGTTTCCTTTTTTTAAAAAAAAAACTTACTGCCATTTATTTTATTCATGTATCTCTCCCCCGGTTTTGCTCCTACTTTAATATCTTCTCTTGTCACACTTGCTCTCCCCTCTGTTTGTAACATCTGTTGACATAATGGGCTCAGATTTCAAGCTTGAGTAGCTGCAGTCACCATACTGCAGCTCTCGCTGAGTTCGACAGCCCGAAGAGGAAAGGCATGCTGCTTGGACACTTGAGAGAGAGAGGCTACAGAGTAGTGGCACAGAGAAAAGACAGGGGCAGAGGGTAATGTTCAGTGGCACAAAAAGCTCAAGCTGCCATGTAAATGGATCACTTGGCCTATTTCTTCAAGTCTTTTCATTCTGATATCCTCTTCAAAAGTGTATCAAGTAACGCTGTTTATCACTTTCCTGAAGCACAAGTTTCTGGATCACTATGAAAATGAAATGTTAAGTTAGTAATTGTGCTAAAATGTTTTCAATCTCTCAGTTAAAACATGAATAAATGCAAGAGCACTTCAGGAAAAATTAGCTGACTGTCATATTTTCACCTGGAGAGAGAAGACGGGTGTTTTCTTTATGTAACTGAGGCACACACATGTTGTGAAACTGTTTTTGTGTCTGTTTTGTGACCTCTGTCTCATTGCTCTGTACCTATGAGTCATACAATGATAATGTGTAAACTGTCTGACCTGTTCTCTCCCTTTATTAATTATAATCTCTTCTTTGTAAGCAATTACTTACAAAGAAGTGTCAACACTTACGCACACTGTGTAAGTGTTGTCAAGGTTTTGTGTTTAAAAGAAATTACATCAAGTCGGTCAGCACAGAGTACTACTTTCTAGCTTACTGTGTCAAGAAGTCAGACAGCAGATAATGATCAGATTAAGGACAATCTGACAGAGGGACTTTAGATCAAGAAGGGCTGAACTGCTGTTGCTTCAAAGCCTCTCAGCTCTCTGCACCACATCAAGTGTCCTTTTGACTGCTGTCTTAAATTTGCACATAAAAAGTTAGATTTAATCTATCTAAAAATCACTTTTAGTAACAGTAGCAGAAATATTGCTATAACCCTGCTTAACTGGCTCTCCATAGTTTGAAGACCAGTACCAAAAAAAGCAAAAAGGGGAGGGGGTGGCCTCATGCATTAATAAACACTGCCATCTTGAAACTGTAGGAAATTAACACTGAAAAAGCAATCCTACAATAATCTTCGTTAATTACAGTACTGCGCAAAAATCTTGATCCACCCCTCATTTCTTTATATTTTGATTCCAATGATCCAGATTTGTTATTTCTAAAGTGCTCTTGAGCAATAGTTCTCCAAGCTTTTTAAAGGTAGTTTTCGATGTCGGCTGCTTTTTCTCTTATTTTCAGTCCAGCCCTTGTACTTGACCATTTTCAAACCAATGTTTCACATTAACCTATGGATAATTCAAGCATTGAAATGACAACAAACACAAGAGGTGCTGAGCTACAACAGACAGACAATTTAGCAAAGACCAATTTTAAATGGTATCTTTAGCAACGTTATTAGCAGCCTTTTGCAACGGCCCATCATTTGTTCCCATTTCCTCAGTTGACCCTGTGGAAAACAGCAGACAACATAGACAAGTGTAAACGAGGTATTCCCAAAGAGCTATTAGAGGAATACTTGGGTTCTCTCTACAAGGTATGGGGTGTGTAAACATGGTGCAGTCTCTCATGGTTTGGAGCATTTCAGCCATGGTGTTGGGGATCTTGTCAAAACTTATGGATTTACACAAATGCAGAAAAGCCCTTCATATTTTGATCAACCATCTAGAAAGGATCCGAGTGGCAATAGCTGCATTTTTAAGCATGGCAATTAACCCAAGCACACAATGGAACACCATTAGTCATGAATTGACCTAAACATTATTGAAGCATGGTGGGATCATCTTGATACAGAAGGGCACCCAACATTCAAAGCAGAGCTTTGGTTGTTCTTCAAGAAGCCTGGAGAACCATTCCTGAACACCACTTAAAGAAATTACAGGAAAGCATACCTAAGAGAGTTCACGCTGTGTTGAAGAATGAAGGTGGTCATACCAAATATTGACTTTCAAGCTCATTAGAATTGTGAAAACTCTGTTTTTGCATTATATGCTGTATGTTTCATGTATCTTTACACACATTTCAATAAAGTGTTGCTCCTACTTATCGTTTTTCTTGCAACATACTGTATAAAGAAATGAGGCATGACCCAAGACTTTTGGAGTGGGAGTGTAAAGATGGTACACAGGCTATGAGATTCATAAATGTTAGTTTATCTGCTGAAGTGAAATATTCAGTATGGGGCTGAATATTAGTGCGCAGTGGTAGCTCTTATCTCATAAATAACACTCGATATTTATGAATGGAGCTTCATGAATTGGTTGTTGGTAAATGAAAGCACACACAATTTTCAAATATTCGAGACAGCACTATTAAGGTCAGTGTTTCATTTATTCCCAAACAATACATTTCTTGATACATTAACGTCATGTTTTATGTGGGGATGGAAAAGTGGCTGCTTCTGTAGAAACACAGTGGACTCTGACTATGAAATGCTGTTCATACAATGTTCCCGTACAGGAAAGAGTTAGTGACACAGGCACTCTTTACTGATGGAGCCAGCCTAATGAACAACAGGAGACCCTCCTGAGACTTTACACGTCTTGACGTTAAGCGCGGTGATGGACGCTGCACAACTACCTTGACAATATTTCCCTCAGTCATCAGTCTGGAAGATTAAATACACTACCTTTCCCCTCACCAGCTGTCTCTCAGCACTTAAGCAGTCTTTATTTCAGCTAAATCCCCTTATCATATTTGAATAAGCAACCGCTGACTGATTTGGCTTAATTAGCTTCCTGTTGTTTGTAGGTGGCTCGAGTAAATCCTTCAAATTGGATGGCGTCATGTGATATGGAGGAGCCGATAAGTGAACACTGTACATCAGCAAACTGATTGAGCAACCAAGTCCTTTTACTGAAAGTTCACAGACATCAGTATAGACAGAAGTCTTTATATTGACAAAATGCTAATGCCATGCAACCTTGCAAAATGTTGCATTCCTTAATGCAGAAAGTTTTCCAGAAACAAGACAAAAACCAACATTCCAAACAAAGAAAGCATCCATTATATTCAAGCAAACATAATGCAGCTGCTGTTTGTTTTTAATGTTAGCGCAAAAAAAAGAGTATGTGAGGGGGGAGTTGAGGAGTTTATGTTTGCATAGCCATAAACTAAAGTAGGGACAGAATAGGACACAGAGATATAAATGCATATCTACAGTTCTGACCCCGGCATTGACCATCAGCCCATCCATCAGTCAGTACTCAATAAAGTGGTGCACCCAAAGACAAAACCATGGCAGGGAACAGTTGTGGCTCAGTGTTTTAAGACTTTGGATCTTTGCTACATCTGGATAGAGTTTAACAGTCACCCTTGTGCCTCATCAAAAAAAAAAAAAAAGAACTACATAAATAAGGTCACCTGTTTGGGTGGACCTCACCCACACATTCCCAGAAAATATATACTGTATGTAGTGTCCTTTGGATGAAAACTAGAGTAACGTTATAATACTGCATACGATTAGGTAATGGGGTTATATCCAGGAAGCATTCACACAAAGTCAGGTATGGACACGGAAGGGGTAGAAAAAACAGTTTACACAAGGGTACATGTCTCAAAAAAGGTGCAATCTGTAACAGTCAAAAGTGCTCTCCCTGCTGTGTAATGGTATAGTCGTGACTGTAATGTTGAAAAACTAAATCCTTACAAAGGTGCAAAACCTGCACATATAAAACAAATCAGTTTATTACTATATTTCGCAAGTGAGATACAGAATAGTTCCTTTAGTTTGTCAGTAAACGTACCGTAATCATAAAGGTAGAAAATGACAATTTACAGATTACACCTTGTGGAGTGGAGCAATATTTAAAGCAGCAAAAAGATAATGTAATACTGTTTCAAAGGGGAGGAAAAAATAAAAGTTCCAGTGACATCCATAGTTCTTTTTTTCCTCATCAGAGACCTGCCAGTCACAGATCACGGTGCAAATATTGTAAAAATAAATACATAAATACATACATGGGTAATTCATCAATACATACATACACATATTGTATCATAAAATAAGAGAATTATAAGATAATTATAAAATTCATATGTACAAATGCATAGTCCGTATGCGTCCAAGGAGAGGTTTAGCAACGAAGTGACATCGCTTCGTTTTAGGGGTGTGTTTGGTGTTTGTGTTTCAGTGTGGGTGTGTGTGATGTGTGTGCTGTGGTGTGGTGTGCATGGCACTTATTGTACAAGAACACAAGCGTTACACACCAGATAGCTCTGTGCTGCTTCTTCTTGTCCTCACCTCTAGAGTCAGTGCGTTATTAGTGAGTAAAAGTTCACAGATCAAAAGTTTAGAGGTACGTGTCCGGGTGTGTCCGAGGGCTCTACCGTGGGTGTCCGGAAGAGCTGCGTGAGTGCGAATACAGACGAGATGAGCACAGTACATCGTTTGGCTAGCAGCCTTACCCCGTCGCCCTCTCCCTGACCCTGCACGGACCCAGTGACGCCCCCGCTTCTACTACCTGCCCCAGCGCCAGTTCCAGCTGTCTCAACAGCCCCAACAAACTCCCGATACAACCCCACTATCTCTTTCAGCTTGTCCATGGCCTCTTGGCTATCATTGTCCTCAACTTTGTTAACCAGATTTGTGTTATGACACATGTCACAACCAGTGCAAGGGTTTGTTTGCAGACAGGCTGCCGACAGCTGTACCAGGGCACTAAAACTGTTGGATAAAGAACGCAGGGCTTCATCGGGTGCCCAGCCTACCCGTGTGGCTCGCTGACATCCAGATGCTAACCGTCGAGCCTCGGCCTGAAGAAGACTCCTCTCAGCCTCTGTCATGGTAGCAGGTGTTGTCCTGTTACACTTTAGGCTTGCTCCTGGGGCAGTGCTGTCTTCGGTTCCATTGTGATTAAGATCAGGCCCTACTTTTACTGTTGTGCTATCTTGCTTTGCATCTTGGCACAATGTTTGCTTTGTTTGCTCAGGTGCCCCACGTTCTAAGACCAGAAGAAGCTGATCTATATCGTGACGCAGAGAGGCAAAACCGCCTTTCAGCCCACCATAATTCTTGTTAGTTAGGGAACGAAGCGAGCCGCCGAATGAGGTTGTGGGTGAAACTGGGCACGAAACAAGAGGACTGAGTTCAGAAGAGGTCGTAGAGAAAGTAGACAGCGGGCGAGGGTTGTCCCTCAGCAGTGAAAGAATATTGGGTTTGAGAGAGGGTGTTGTTGTAGGAGATGGGGCAGGTGCCGGCTGGGCAGGTTTGGGGCGTATGCGACGGGAGAACTCATAAACTGTGAGCTCATCATCAAAGCTAACGCCATCCTCTGTGTCGCCACTGAAACAGTTGGCGTAAACAGTGCGACAGCCACAAGCCTCCCGGTGTTGCTGTGGAGGAGTGCTGTCTGCCAGTGAGGATGTTGGTGAGTCACCTCCAATCTCCATGCTGGACACACCGCCCAACCCGACTGCTGAGTGAGACCGTGACTGAGGCTGCTCTGATGAAACACTATTGCTACGTGCAATATTTTCTCTAAAACTTAGATTAGGGTGGGAGCCGTTTGTGCCACTGGCCTTTTTAATGTATGACGACAATTCTTGGGCCTCTTTGATTGTTGCTATGACAACCTCAGCTCCATCATCTAAAATCGTCCCTTTGATTCCTGATTTTGAGGCGATACTCTCTTTGTCCTTGACAGGAGTTTTGTTTAGGTCTGATAAACCACTGGCTACAGACAAACCAGAGCCAAATCCAGATGTGTCGCCATTGATGGAACTAGTGGACGGATAGTCCAGAGTTCCTAATATCTCCTGGGAACGGGTCATGTACCAAGGCAGGGCCTGAATCTTCCCTCTCAGGGCTGAGGCAGGTAGTCTGCCTCCTAGACTGGAGGAGCTGGTTCTCAGGTCAGATCCTGAACCAGATCTTCCAGATTCTCTGCTTTCTAGCCCCCCTTTAGAATTGGTTGAAATCAGGGAGGTGGTAAGTGTAAGAGGTGCATCTGTATTTTTGGGTGAAAGGCTCTCGTGGCTTAGAGAGACCCTTCTAGGTCCTGACTGGATGCTACCATTACGACTGCTCCAGGGGTTAATTCCATTTGGAGGACTGACGCCATCCTTAAAGATCCCTTTGCTTGCATCAGTAGGAGAGACAGGAGAGCTGGCAGGTAGCGATAAGGGGTGAAGATTGCTGGGTGAAGTGGGTTTGGGAGGCACTGGAGGGGGTATTGTTAGCTTTGTTCCTGAATTAGAGCGAGTGATTGGGGTTAGGCTTGCTGGCCTTTTTGTTAGCAGGTCAGTTCCACCGCTTTTCCCCTCAGCTTCAGGAATTTGCGATTCATCAGGAATGTATTTCTCTTTTTTGGAAACACCACGCGCTCCATGTTCTAGATCTTTACTCTGTTTTGTGCTGATTTCCTGCTTTTTTGCCATTTCTTCATCTTGTGGTAGTGATTGCTTGCTATATCGCACTGCTGTGATCAGGGATGATGACATAGGCAATCCACCTGATGTGACGGATTTGAACTCCATGGTGTCTGGCTCCATTTCAAGCAGTTCCGAAGACAAACGTCCAGAGGCATCCCCATTGCATTGGGCATATGATCTCCCATGCTGCGGGGACTTGGGAGGAATAATCTGAGGTTTGGGAGGCAGCTGTGGTTTTGGTGCCAATGGTGGTTTGACCTTAACATCAGGTTTCTGTGATGGCTTTGAAGGACTGCCTTGCTGGTTGTTGAGCTGATTCGAAGGGGCTTTAAGTGTCTCTGCTTCCTTCTTGGCTTTATAGAATTGGCTTTTATTGACAAGTGGAGATGATGGCTCTTTCCCCGGGACAGCTGGAAGACTGTTCCAGGTTCCACTCAAACGATTAGCATTGCGTCGGTCAGCCAGCTCAGCATCTGTGAGAGAATTAAATTAAACAAAAACAACAGAAAGAGAGAAGTATTAATGGACCGACACACATCTTCTCACAATGATCCCATCTCTTTTCATCATATTTTTTATATTTTTGTCACAGTGCTGTCACATGTCATCAGTACTTACAAAAATAAATATACCGTCACAAATAAGGGACTACTTTATCAAGCATTCTGTAAACAAACCTGAGAGATCAGGAACTGGAGGAGTAAATCTCTCTTGTGCATCGAAAAACTCATCCTCAGAGTCTGAGACATTATCTCTGACCAAAAGATCCATCTTAGGGTTGGGTGAAGGTGTCAGAAACATGCTCTCTTCATCCTTTGATAGGCGGTTCTCAGCCTTTCCTGCTTTGTTCCCAGGAATTGAACTTGTTCTTACTGGGACTTTGGGAGGGGTCTTTTTCTTTCTTTTAATGGGTGATCTTTGAAAGGGTATGCTGTCAATCATTCTCAAATCTCTTGAACTAGGTATTTTAGAAATGCGTCTAAGTGTCTCAGCGCCCCGATCTTCCTCCTCTTCATCGTCATCATCATCATCACTGGTAGCCTCAGGCGGGCTTGGTAGGAAGTCAGACTTGGAGAGGTCAGCAAAGCAGAGGCAAGAGTTGTCATTCCCACGGTAATTGAGGTTAGTGGGTCTAAGGGGCCCTTGATGGCGTTTTGGCTCCAGGAGGTAGGGGTGGTGAACATCCAAACTTGGAACATCCTCGCCTATGTGCGGTCCGTGAAGGCGAGATTTGGATTTGCTGGCAGCACTGCTCTCCTCAAGTGCAGTGCTCAAGGAACTGCTGGACAAGCTGGAGAAGCTGCTGGTGACCCGCAGGTCAGTGTGGTACCAGGAAGAGTCCAGGTTCATTTCTTCATCCATAACACTGAATTTATGCAGACCACTTCCTGTTGCTCCTCCTTCATCTGGACTCTCATTTCCCTTACCTTCTGTTGTCACTATTATCTTTACTTCCTGTTTTCCCTTGTGCTCCTCTCGCTCTCTTCTTTCTTCCTCTCTCCTCTTCTCTTCCTCCTCTCTTCTCCTCTCTTCCCAGTCCTGACTTGCTGGGTCTGGGTGTTTGTAATTCTGAGAATCCATTGGGTCATCCTCGTCTGTTGAGTTGTCTGAGTCACTGCAGCAGCGAGACACATAACCTAATAAAACCCAGAAAGTGCACAAACACCAGACAGGCATTGCAAAGACGGTGTTAGTGCATTAGTAAATTAGAATAATATTTTAATTTTTGATAGTAAAAAAAAATATGACATCTTATCTTTTTTTTTTTTATCCGTATCCGTACTGGATGGTGACATAAATAAACATGTGAGGTGAAAAAAAGTCTATCAAAAAGGCCAAAGCCAGAAAGTGATAAGTTTTAAGTGAAACAGTTTTTGCTCACTTGATAGGGATTCATAGCACACGCCCTCTATTACGGCGAACCTCCCACACACACCTTCTTCAGCAGGAATCCGGTGCACCCTCACTTTCGGGCGCCCCAGACGGAACACGTTGACATTAGGATCCACCAGGAGTTTGCAGTAGCCTCCCAGCAGACACCCTAAATCTTTGGCTGCCAGAGAGTCCATCAGTAAGGCAAATGGCTGAGAGGGGAAGGGCATTGCAGAAAAAAGTAGTAGTGTTTAAAGCCAAAGGGTAAGAGGGGAAAGGCGATGGAGTGGGAGAAAGAGGGAGAGACAGTCACCTTTGAGTTCATGAATTAGTGTTATATATAGCTAGCCTTAGGCTGTATGCTGTTATATATGTACGTATACTAGAGAAAGAATGCTTGACCTATATTTAGTGTCATGTTCATGAATATAGTGTGGTGAACATCTGAGTCACAGCTATAAGTTTACGAATAATACAGCCTTGCAACTTGATGAACATGTATATCCCACCCAAGGCCTCCTCACCTTCATGTCATGCAGTGAGATGCGCAGCAGGCTGACTTTGTCCGACTCTGAGAGCAGCTCCACTCGACTGATGCTGCTGAACTCGACCAGCGTAGAGATCACGTTGAGCTTGTGGTTGATGACCTGACTCATCCCGTACTTGGCTCCCACCAGCAGCGTGACCAGCACTTCCCTGTCCTGAAGCTGCATGGAGAAGGAAGAAAGAAAATAAGTGTTGTTGTCATTTTAATTGGTTGCAATTTACATGCTTTAGCAAATGGACCGACCAATGTACATGAGGCCTTTAACCCTTACCATCATTGTAGCTGTGTACGACCGTCCCCCATAGGAAATGAGCTCTCCCAGCTGAGTGAGGTAGGCCAACCGAGCCTGAGTGGCAGATATTACCTATAACATCACACAGATGTGGATGTGAAAGAGAGAGAGATAAGACAGACAAAACATTAAAAAAAAAAAAAAGGGGGGGGGGGGGGGGTCTGAAC
>VURO01033395.1:48069-63790 GCA_015108175.1 Pelvicachromis taeniatus | reverse complement strand
CTAAGGGGGCTGAGAAAAGGGGCAGGGATACAGAAAGAGAATTGGTCAGGGCAAAGAAAAGAAAGAAAGGACAGGATATTGAAGAGGGAAAAGAAAAGGGGGAGAGTTTTAAAAAGGGTGAAGAGGGCAGCGTCAAAAGAAATGAAAGGAGAAAGCTGCAGGAGAGGACGGGAAAAAGAAGAAAAAGTGGAAGGTGACTGAGTCCGTTCATCAGGAGGAGTGGGTAAAATGGGTGGTCAAGTGAAGGTGAGGTTTTTACCAACGTTTGAGAGCAAACAGTGAGACAGAAGGAGCTGTTAACAAACAGATACACAACACTCAGACCTGTAGCATTGGTAGAACCAAGTTTTCAGTTTTCTCGCGATGCGCCAGCATCTTCATTTTATCCAAACAGTGGAAGTCGGTGACGGGTCTGCTCCTTAATCTCTCTCTGAATCAATAGTGAATCTTAAATGCCATCCTGCACCGTCACGTCCTGAAATCCCCGAGCTCACCATGCAAACAACTCATCAGCAAGCCTCAGAGCCTGCCTGGCCTTTCACTCAGTCTCCCTCCTTTTTTTCCCTTCACCTTCTCACCCCTAAACCAGCCTTCACTTTACATGGTGAACATTGAAGAATGCTGTTAGGTAATAAAGTCTTTCCTCCCTCTCTTTTTTTTTTTCTTTTGTCTGTGTCTGATTTCTCAAAGACAATTCCTCCCCCTGTCTGCTCCTTTTTCTCACACAATGTCTGCCTGTCTCTGACAAAACAGTCAGTTATTTAATCCCAGTTCCAGGACGCATGCAGTTCATAGAATTAGGCTACTCCACTCTATCCTCAGGGGGGCTGAGAGGTGGTACTGAACGGGCAGTTCCTGCGCAGTCAGCTGAAGAGAAAACGGTTTTAAGCCCAATTAGCACTGCTGGGCTAAACCACGTCAGTACAGACAAACCTGAACGTGGCACAGAGAAGTCGTATCAGGGCATGAAGCCACTGACTCGACAACAGATTTTATTTAGAAAGGACCGGTTGGGTTTTTTGGACATCTTGTTCCCAATCTGTCCCGTGCACACACACCCCAACCCCCTTCCCAAGCCGAGCACGACACGCCGGATACAGCTGCACAACATGAGGTGCAGGACAGCGGCAGCAGGGGTTGGTTCAGCAACTCCACATTTCATTTTGGCTCACAGTTGTTGCCAATAAAGTTGGACACAGACTTTGGGGAACATTCAGTCCAACAGCAGCAGCACGCTTGGCAGAAAATACAGCGTGTTTCAATACTTGGAGGACTGGAGGTGGTGGTGGGTTGGGGAGGGTTTAATGTAAGACAGCTGAAATGATTCAGATTTCATAAATGCAAAGTTGTAAACGTGAAGAACGACAAGCAGAGCAGACAACACATACCCCCAGAGTCAGTCAGGGTGCAGGATTTGTGCTTTGTCTTTTACTTAGAGCAACAAGATACATTACTCATACTGAAGGACTTTAAAAATAAAGTAAGGTGGAGAAATATTCACAATGTGTTCTTAGGAAGTCAAAAAAGTTAACTTCCTAAATGTAGTTATTTAATTAAATTGGCTAATATACGTCTTGAACATCTAAATAAAAAGAAGCTTTTGAATGCTCAGTGTAGCTGTGTGTCTAAGTAAGGAACTGTAAGTCATATTCTACTGAAACTTTCTCTAAGAAGCTCAACATGTGGATGTTGTATAATCACTGAACTTAATATGGACCACTTTTAAAATAATGTTTGACTTGAGTTAAAGCAATTTAACAGGACTCTATGATGAATCATCAGATGCTTTTCATTAACTCTTTCTCCCAGCTTTTGACACCTAAGTATATATCAATAAAGCTGTGGTTTGACTGCCATTAGAATAGTTTCCGGCCTTTTCCAAGGGTAGCTGCAGAGGCAGAGACCACCCTCACTAATTTGTGATGCACACCCAGTAATTTTATTCTATATGCAGACCTGAAATATGACAGAAACGGCTCAGTTCAGAGAAGAGTTTCAAGGGTTGCTCTTAATAGACTTTTGGGGGGTAACAAGTTAAACGTTGTGTATTTATATGGTAGTATAGATTGGCAGATGTTTTTGGAGGTGCTTCTAGTACAGAATTTCTAGGTGATGGTCTAGTCTAATGATGTTGGTGATCCCCTAACTACAAGGTGGGTTGCCATAGAATTAAGTAGAAACATCACCAAACGCAGACAGCTGTATGGGTTTTTGTTGACTTTCTATTACTGGAGCTGGCTTGTTTTTCTTATATGATGCGGCATGTGGCAGTGGTCCATGCTATGCACTCGCAAAAAAAAAAAGAAATAAAATCACTGATAAGGTCAAATTTAAAAGGAACAGCTTGTTTGCTTGTTTAAATTCATGGCATGTTGTGTTTCGCTGGTTGTTTGTTACTGCAACCTGTCTTCCAGACATAATCCCATCTCTTGTTTCTCATTCCGTCTGTCAGCTCATTCCATTAGCATTATGGAGACCGGGCTCACCGTGCGCCACTTGTTTCATCCCCCCCTTTCATCAGCGACCTGGCAAGGCTTGAGCTCCCCTGTGCACTATTAAATAATGGGTCTTTTAACAGTACGTTGTGTTGTGTCACAGATCTATATCAATGGTTCTCGTGGTTCCAGAGAGAAGGAGACATGCAGACAGGCATAAAAAGAGAAAAGATGTCTGATGTCTGAGGAAAGCTTTTGGATGTTCCAGGATGATAGATGTAGCAAGGCTGGAATTTCTGCAACACATTTTTTTTTTTGCTGTCTGAGCCAATTTCCTTCAAGTCAGTGATCCTTAAGAGGAACACAATACAGGTCTTATCTTTAAGTAAAAGCAATAAGAGGGCAGTCTGTTTGCTACAAGCTATAATAATGCCCGGGTGCTGTAATAACGCAGATACAGCAGGCCTTCAATATTTCATATCATAGCAAAGAACAGAAAACCTGATTATTTGGAGGCGATGATTTGCTTGGCCTTTTAAGGAAAATTCTTTTCATTCTCAAAGTCTTTTGCTATATGTTCACAAAAAAGGGGGGTTGGCCTACATTAAGATGCCATTGCCAGTCAGTGGTGCCATCACAAGATAGCTGTCAAATGAATGAGGTCACGTCTCCTGTTTCCTCTGGCTACAACTCCAGGAAGAAACAGGTGTAAAATACTCAATAATAAACCCATCCCTTCATATATCCACCAGAAATAGCCTCTACAATCAAACTAGGCAACCCGTGACCCATTAAGTAGCTGAAATCTTCCTCTTTATAATAAGATGAACCAAAGATGAATTCTTGAGCAGGTCATGTATTGGTCAGCGTATTGGGAGCAGGAGCAGCAAAACACCAGCTCAGCAGCAGCACAGTCTGCCCCCGAGACATGGAGCTGAGACTAAAGATGAAGAGAGAGGGAGAGGATGGCAGGCTGGCTGTGGTTAAGTGGGACAGAGGAGCAGTCAGCAGAGAAGATCGAGGCTAATGCAGCGAGGCATCAAGTCTTTCCTGATGTGCAAGTTCTGCCCGTCGCTTTTCTCCTGGCGGAGTGACCTCAGAGCAGCAATTCCCATCACATGCTTCAGCATACAATCCTGAGTCATAGCACAATGCCTGCAGCGCTGGCAGGAGCGCAGGCGGCGTGCTTACATGTATACACACTGAGAGTAGCTTTATGTTTAGGAGCAGCCAAAACGCCATACGGACCTCAAACAGAAGCATGGAAAACTGTTAGAAGATAGCAATGAGTGGAAGCTGCATTGCCACACACGTTTGAGTCGCAACAAAGCGGTCACGTTAAATCACGCCATGCGTTAAACGGAGGGCCCCAGAACAAGCAAAACGCATTGTTCCGGTCTAGTTATGTTGCGCTTCTCATGGCACGTCGGCACGGCACGGGAGAGAGAGAGAGAGCAGGGAAAGTGGTGCATGGCCAAAGGACACGAGCGAAGGAAAAATCAAAAGAGACGACTGTCTCAGGCTGGCTGCACATCGCCTACGCCCATTCATAATGTGCGTGTTTTACTACCCAGACTCCTGGCATCCCCCCTACCCACCCCTCCGCCGCCTCCTCCTCTGATCAGCCAGGATTTAGTCCGTGCATTTCCCATCTGTAGCTAGTGACGGTGATTTCACTGCGCACACGACAGCGTGGATTTCCAATACCGATGCATAACACATGCGTTTGTAAATATGGTCAATTATAGACCGAGCACTATTCTGGTGAGGTTTTGCTTTAACTGTATATTATATGGTGTTAATATAATATTAATACACTGGGGGTTGTGAGATTTAACCTCAATGGCTCTCTTTATCGCTCACAAACCCATCATGAATGCCCCTAAAAGCAGTGATATCTCCCATCTCACAGGCCGGAGACTAACTTTAATCAGTGGCCGCAACCATGCAAGAGGCTAAACAAAGAGGGAAGAAGAAGAAAAAAAGGTCACTCTTTTGTTGTTTCCCTTATAGCGTAATCTTAATCGGATTTAAATCTCTCCGCCACCTCCCACAAATATATGGACCCGGGTGTAGCCCGCGGGCGATGTGAAAGTGACCATGAATTAAATTATTCATATTCAGATGATAATCGGTGCAAATGGCAGAACTGTCTGGAC
The DNA here is from genome assembly GCA_015108175.1 of Pelvicachromis taeniatus. NCBI lineage: Eukaryota > Metazoa > Chordata > Actinopteri > Cichliformes > Cichlidae > Pelvicachromis > Pelvicachromis taeniatus. The sequence goes on along the minus strand of VURO01033395.1, from coordinate 59,196 downwards.
GCAAGGTGCCCGGTCGGCGCCTGCGTAACCAGCCGGGCGCTCCTGTCCTTCATCAGACAGCAAACGCCGCGAAATAAGGAAAGGACTCACCTCGTGGTTGATGGTTGATCGGGAGACAGTCGGACCGGGAGTCTGAGGAAGGGGGGGGGGTTAGGCTTCCCCCTCGTTTCTACTAAAATACGAGAGATTTTACATGAGACGAATTCCGTTTCTCGAAAATATCCTCCCGCGCCAGATGATGATGGGATGTGGTGTGCGGGGGGTTTGGCTAAAAGCTGGATGCTGTCATCGTACTGGGACTGCTCCGTGCCTAATCCTCGGCCCTGAGCTCAGAAATAGCCCACCCCCTCCCTCTGCTCGTCTCTCTCTCTCTCGCTTTCTCTTCTCCTCCTCCTCCCTGCCTCCATCGCTGTCTGTCCGGGAGGACACCCCCCGATCATCCCACCGCTCCTACGCAAGGTCAGTTAGTCACAGCAAATGTGTTACTATAGTCACTGTAGTCAGTGGCGATTTATAAGGCCGTTTGTGACAAGTTCTTCAGTTGTAAATCAAATCAAAACCATATGATTTGATGATATGCACCATTTTGGCAACATATCTGATTTTGTCCAGGGTACATAAATGAAGTAAATATTCAGTTTACTTTATTTATCTTTTATATCACACCCCACCATAATTTTAAAAACAAATAGCCCACAAGCACGGATGGTCTGCTGTGCTATACAGAAAATTAGCCAACGGCCCCAGACGGCCGGGATCCCAAGGGGTTCCCGATTTATTGTAGGCTATTTCAGCTGGCCTCAGGTAATTAAGTTAATTACAACTTTGCTTGGCATCTGCACCCCTCATACACAATATCACCCAGTTACATAACAATGGTCCCAAAGCCACTCTCAAGAAGATCTAAATTAAATGCTTTTAAACCAAATGACCAAAACACAGGGTCAGCTTTGGCCAAATTTATCCTTATGGACCATACTCGAGGAACCAACCAACATTATTAATATTATTGTTGTTGTTGTTATTATTATTATTATTATTATTATTAGTTTATTTTCTTAACATTATTCTATTATTTTTTTACTGGAAAGACATTTTCTCCGGAGGAGTATTTAATTCTGCAATAAACTGGATAAGACTATTTTTTACTACCCAGTAGGGAATACATAAGAATAATATACTGAATAAAAAATAATAGAAGATAAATAAATAAACTACTGAAATTGTAACTAAATGTACGATAAAACTGCTGAAGCGTAATGAAGGCGCCACTGCACACTTTCGCGTTCTGGCTCCTTTGTATGGTTTGTCCCTGTTTACTCACCGTATTTCGTCGTAATTTCGAGGTTTGCGTATTTCCGGTTTAGCTCATTCGTCCATGCGCCTGAAACGGTGGATTTTTCTGGCGAACTAGAAAAATCGAGTAGAACTACAGCAGCAATGTTTAAACTGGAAGGGCTCGGACCCAAAATGGACCCGGAGGAGATGAAGAAGAAAATGCGACAAGATGTGATCTTGTCTTTACGAAACTTCCTTATTTACGTCGCTCTGCTCAGAGCTAGTGAGTAGCGTCAGATGACATTGAAAGTTAGCTGAATAGACCGCTCACGGGTATTTAATACAGCTCATTATCTGTGAACGGTGTCATTTGCTCACCTTTTTTTGTAATAATCATGCACGTGAAGTAACCCGAGCATATCAAAATGTTGCTCACATTGGGTATATTATGTTGTGGTTTACAGTATTTATAAATCAAATACACCTCACGTGCCAAGCAGTACTGAGCTTCATAAACAGTACTGTGCAAAAGTGTAGGGTCATCATTTATTCTTTATGTGTGGTAGGAAAATGGTGCAGTAATTTAATGAAACGTGTGCAAACATACATGGAAATGCGGCACATAACAGAAAAACAGTAAAATTCTAATGAGTTTGAAAGCTTCCATCGTGTTTTACAGATGACTGTAGACCAGGGCTCACCAACCTTTTTGAAAGTGAGAGCTACTTCTTGGGTACTGATTAATGTGAAGGGCTACCAGTTTGACACACACTTCTGAAACAACAAATTTCCTCAATTTAACTTTAATTATATGTCATCATTAATAATTAATGATATTCATCTATGTAAAGACACTGATTATGGCAACTGTTTCAGTGGAGACCAGCTAGCACTGATCTAATATTTAATAATAAACTTTTTTTATATATATATATTATCTCTAACAAATTAACACCAATGCAATTGTGATTAAAAAAAAAAAATGGCAACAAAAAATAAAAATAGATGCAGCTTACTGGTAAGTTGTTTTAGTGAGCTATTTTTAGAACAGGCCCGCGGGCTACTCATGTGGTCCTTGCGGGCAACGGGCACCAGGTTGGTGACCCCTGCTGTAGACAGACACAGTTGTAGCGCTCTCACGTCCTCTGTAAATACTGAGAATGATTTGAACCAGAAATTCCAAATTTGGATTTATCACAAGACCTTTTGTGTCTCATTTTCAGTCTAGCTTTTGTGGAATTTGGCAAGCTCAGCATTTTCTCCCTGTTTACTTTCCTTCTCGAATGGTTTGTTGAAAGCCACCCTTGCACTGAGACCATTTCCAGTGAGGTTTTAGTGAACACTAAATTGATCGGCTGAAGGGCCGAATGTATCTCTCAGGATTTCTTTCAGATATTGTTCATCTACCATGGATTGTTTTGTTTTTTTTATCCCTGCTACTTCTTTTGTCCTCTGCCTGTTCACTTTCCTGCCTTTTGTTAAGAATATATTGCACATTGTGTGCCAAGTTTTCAGCTAACAGCTCTCACCTTGTTAGTACAAAACTCCTATTTTATTGCCAGTCAAACTGTCTTATCTTTGACATTTTATGTGGATTTACTAGTAGAAAAAGGAATACACTGTGTTTCTTCAGCAGGATGCTAGTAAAAAAAAAATTACTTTATTAAGTTTAAGTTTATTACGTTATCTCTTGAGGTAAGTGCCTGTTTATGATTCTGTTAGTTATGTTATTCAAGCCCTATGAGTTACTTGACAAACAACAACAAAAGCATTCCTCTGAAAATGGTTAGGTACAAGGACTGGACAGAAAATGAGTGAACAAGCAAACTTTGAAAGGTCTTCAGAAAGCCCAAAGAACTATTGCTCAAAAGCACATTGAAAAATGATTAAGTCTAGCTCATTGAAAGCAAAAGACAAAGAAATGAGAGGTTACTCAAGACTTGTGCGCAGTACTGTATATATATTGGTGCATGCTTCTGTTGTTCTTGTTCTCTTTCCATAAAACATTGTTTACCTGTAGCAGGTGAGATGACATCTGTATCTGAGAGATGTGTTTATGTATTTGAAGTTGAGCTGGTGGATCTGACATGACGTGTGTTCTGTTTGCAGCGCCGTATGTGTTAAAGAAGCTGGACAGCATATGAGCGGAGCAGCTGGTCTCCTCCTCCATCCATTCACAGAGAGCTGATTGCATCAGAGACGGCATGGATCTCCACAAGCAGACGGCTGGGTCCATTTCAACATCACAGCGGAAAATTACCAGCGTTTGTCCATCACTGCAGCGGAGAAACCGGCTCACACACATTCAGTTTTGTTTCACGTTGTAAACTTTTCTTTTTCTTTTTTTTTTAACTATTATTATTAAAATACTCTTTGTTATATACATGTTTTGTCTTTAATAGAGTTACATCCAGATGTCATAATAAAGTCGATACATGTTTATTTTGCCAGTGTACAAGTGTTTCTTCAACCCTGAATATTTGAGAGATCTATTGACTATACTGCACATATTAGTAGCACATGTATTAGTATGAAATTAAAGATAATATACGACTATTTCTAAATAAATTACTCCTGTATTGTTGCTACAATTGGAAGGGGGGAAAAAACTATTTTGCGGTCAAATATTGATTGGTTTGCGCCCGCACTTCTTGAATCTTACCATGTGGGGGCGCTGCTGAGCGGGTCTGCGGACTGACGAGACTGCAAATGATGGAGGCGTCAGCAACGGATGCTAAACCGGGCTATTGTGATCTCTGTGGCTTACTAACCGCATAAGGGGGCTCATGTTTGCGTTTGTGGTTCGTTTTGGTGAGGAGAGCAGCTGTGCGCACGCGGGATCCTCCGTGTTACCGTTGGACCAGGCCCGCCCATACTCCAGAGCATCTAAGAAACCGGTGAATCAGACAATAACGCTGATCAACACTGGAGCTGTGCTGCAAGAGGCTGTTCCCAGCAGATGAGATGCGGATGTGAAGATAAGCTTGATTTCTCATCGATCGACCGGCTCGATGGATGCTCTATAATAATCTGATATCCTTAGTGTTTAATAACCAGCTACACCGTGATGAACTTTCCAAGTCACTTCCAGCATATTTTCAAGCAGCTCAACCACCAGCGCCTCCACGCTCAGCTGTGTGACTGTGTAGTGGTGGTTGGAGGTCAGACCTTCCAGGCCCACTGCTCAATCCTGGCAGCATGCAGTTCTCACTTTAGGGCTCTCCTCACCTCCAGCGATACCGCCGATGAGGCTGGAGGTTCAGGGGCTGACAGGTGTCGAGACGGTCCCAATGTGATAGAGCTCGATCCAGAGGTGGTGACCCCAGAGTCCTTCTCCACCCTGCTCGATATGATTTATACCTCCACTCTTTCCCTAGGGGCCTCCAATGTGATGGACGTATTACTGGCCGCATCACACCTGCACCTCAACACCGTGGTCAAGGCCTGCAAGATACACCTCTCCAGGAAAAACTTCCCTGCCTCTGCGCCTAAAGGTTGGAGGTCTGTGCAGCAGCAGCAGGGGCAGGAAAGTCCATCTTCCCAGGTAGCAGGCAGTTCACAGCAACGGGTCACATCAGGCCTGGTAGAGGACCTTGATAAAGAAGAAATGGGAGAGGAGGTGAGTCAGTCTGGTGGGGATGAAGACTGTGTGGTGATAGTGGGGCATAAGAGAAAGGTACGTGAGGACAAGCTCAGTGACCGGAAGAGAACCTGCAGGTTTCCTGGAGAAAACTATAAGGAGTGTTCGCCTACTGTTACCAGGAGCTGTGTGAGCCACGAGGAGAGAGGAGAAGCTCTGCTTTCCTCAGTTTGCCTGAAGATCACTGACACACTCTGGGAAAACCAAGGTGATGAGGAGGAGAAGTACAAAGCACCCAAAGGAGAACTGGAGGAGATCCAGCTGCCGAGCCAGTCGGATAGCAGCATAGGAGGCATGTGGGAGAAGGGTGAAGATACAGATGGAGCAGGTGTGGTCAGGGTAAAAGTGGTTGAGGAAGAGGGAGACAAGCCACAGATAGCAGTGCTTGAGGTGAAAAACGAAAATCTAAGCTCATATTCTCCAGATTTGTTAACCAGTAATTCTCCTCCGTCTCCACTGGAAGCCTGCACAGACAGTTTGAATGCACAACTCGGTGACGAGAAGATGGCTTCAGACAGCCCAGCAACGTGTGATGTTGGCTCTTTACAGTCGCAGCTGTGCACAGATCTTCGCCCTGAGGAGCAGAAAGAAACTGGAGATTTGGGCGAGGACTCTGCGGATGGTGAGGGTCTGGACAGCCTGTCAGACCTTGCCTTTTCCTGCTTTCTCAATCCCGGCACTGAAAGTGTCATGGGAGCTCTGGAAGATGATGACAGTCTAGCCAGCCTCACAGCTGCTGCCACAGCTGCTGCCGCCGCCGCCAGCCACGCTCTTCCAGCTCCCGTAGATGCAGGTGAGCAGGATCAAAAGTCAGACGAGGCAAAAACCTCTACTGCTCAGACTTCAGAGTCTTCAACTTCACTTATCTTTCCGGTCACCTCGGTCCCCTTGCAGCAGCTTCTCCCAACTCAGAGCCCAGGATTTAGTGACACCATCATCCTCCAGCCCACCCAGAGCTCTCTAACAGGGTTCCTGAGCACTGTTCGACCACCACTCGGTGTGGGAGCCCCTGTCGTCCAACCCTTGAGGCCAGGGAAAAGCTCAGGAGCAACAACCTTCCGTCGAATCGCCCCCAAAACGCAACCTGGATCAGAAGCTGGCACAGAGCTTTCTCATGGCTCTGGGGGGGACGCTGCCGATCGGCCACCTCTGACAAGAGCTTCAGAAGATGTTCTCTCCAAGTGCAAGAAAGCAGCTGCTGAGGACCACGTGCTGCTGGTGGAAGGGGAGAAGAAATACGCCTGCAAAATCTGCTGTAAGACCTTCATGAACTTGACTGACTGCAAGAAGCATATTCGTGTTCACACAGGAGAAAAGCCCTATCCCTGTCCCAAGTGTGGCAAACGCTTCAGCCAGTCCTCCCATCTGTACAAGCACTCGAAGAACACCTGCCTGAACTGGAAAGATGACCAGTCTTTGACGGACACTTTGCTCTAAATATTGACTGTTATTTATTACTATTCAATGAAATTAAATCTATAGAATATATCCAAACTGATGCAAATGCACTGAAGGTGGTTTATATCGCTGCTGTGCTACAAGTTAATGAGAATAAATTATTCATTTGGTCGTTTTTATTGATCACAAATCTATTTTAACATGAGGTTATTCAAAATTACACACTTTTGTGCATGGAAGATAGGTCTTTATTCTTCAGAAAAATCATATTTCATTACAAAAACTGGAGTGTTATGCTGTTTCAGTAACAGGAGACATGAAGTATTAGCGGAGAAAGTGCAGATAAGGAAGTTATCATGGTAAATATTGCATTTTAGAATGGGGAAGATTAGTTTTAAGAATGCATTCGTGTATTTTCAGAAGGTTAACGAGGACTGACGGTTTGTTCTTTTAGCCATTTTTAAAGTACTTGAATAAATTTCACCAAACTGCACTGATCATTTCCTTCCTCAAAAATGCACATTGAATATAACAAGTGGTATCAGTGTTAAAAGTGAAACTATAAAGCCAACATCATCATGTACCCGACCGTGACTGAACTACATTCTTTTCATCCACATCACTTCAATACTGTTTTCTGCTGTCAGCAGAAGAGGCACAGCGGCTCAGTTTCAGGCTCTTAGAGGGTGAGTTCACTGGGCATGTCTGTGCTCTGCAGACCACCCAGCAGGTTTCGCGCTGCCAACGCCGACATGACGCCTCTCGTAGAGTAGGTGGCACTGCCAATGTGCGGTAACACCACTGCACGGGATAAAAACAGGACAGAAAATATACTTTAGACAGTAAGTTAAACATTAGAGGTCAGAAGTCACATCTACACAGGGCACAAGCTTTCTGCTCACCGCAGTTCTTTAGCGTGAGAAGCTGGTGATTTGTTGGAAGTGGCTCAGGTGTTGTGACATCCAGTCCAGCTGCAGCTATCTGTCCACTGCTCAGTGCCTCATATAGATGCGTCTGGTTCACCACAGCCCCCCTAAATCAAATAATTCACTATATGATGATGGGGATTTATTGCTATTAAAATTGTACAAGAGCACAGATTACTGTCCCAGTCCGACCCTTCACCCCCTTTAGACACGCTGCTCGACCTGCTAGTGTTGACGAAGACTGCGGTGGGTTTCATCTTGCTGAAGAAACTCTTGTCACACATGCCCTGGGTTTCTGGTGTCAGGGAGCAGGAAACAACAATGAAGTCGCTCTCAGACACGAGTGTGTCCAGGGGAACTGATCAACAGAAGAGATGACAGAGGACAAACACGTAGCTTAATGGAGAAAAAATTTATTTATTTTTAATCAATAAAATATCCAGTTTTTCATCCCCAAAACCCTGTTTTTTGGAATATAAATGTAAATGTAGTCGTTCAAAAAATTGTTATGTACAATGTATATAAGGATATAAAGCAATTTGTAAGCCCTATATGAGAACACATATCCTGTTTTTTGTAAAGTGTTTGCTCATTTTGAATCCGGTGCCAGCATCACCTTTAAAAGGAGGGGAACAAAAGCCTGCCTGGGTATAAAAAGAGGATCTGAGTAAGATGAGACAGAGTAGTTCACCACTCTGTAAACACTACATACACAACATTAAAAGTACGATCGTCATGTCTGCTTCACAATACGATATCTACAAACAAGGGACAAGGCTGTGTCTGTGATCTTTGGGCCCTTGGCCAGCGCTGCATTAATAAAGACAGAAATCTGCAGAAGCAGTAAATCCATGGGTTCAAAAACACTTCCAAAAACAACAGTCAGTGAACAACGTTTATAACGCTAAAATGGACAGCAACAATGCCCAGAAAAACCCTCTCAGGGCCACAGCTCAGTTAGGATTGGCTGAGGAAAAGTTAAAAACTGCGCTCTATCAAACTGCAAACTGAAAATCTTCCTCGAAGCTCATTATTTAGCTTGTTAGCAGCGCACAGCTTAACACCCAACACCAGTGATGGTATGGGTAAGCCATCTACCCTGTAATTTCATTGTTTTAATTCAGCACATTTACACATTTACAGTTAAATGTGGGGTTTAAATGATGTACAACACATTGCATTCTGTATAATTAACAGAATTTTGTGTCCACATGTTTTTGGAAACAGGGTTAACTTATGTTTACAACTACTGCCCTCTCCCTTTTACCCTGCTGTGCGTTTTATCATCTCCCTCTCACTGTGTGCATTTCTCTATTCATTCCTTACCAAACTCTCCGTTCACATCGGCAGCGTGCGGCTTGGCCGTTCTCCCAGAGTACAGAAGTCTCTTTACTCCGAATGGCATGAGTCTCTGAGCTATGGCCATGCCTGCACACCAACACAAGTTATTTAACTATCAGCAAGTCTTAAATGCTAGGAAGAAAATCTGATCAGACTTTGCAAGTAACATAGGTTAGTAAAGCCAACCTATGCGTCCCAGTCCGATGATTCCTACAGTGCTGCCAGAAAGACCGTAACCACACAGCCAGAGAGGTTTCCACGAGCTCCAGCCACCGCTGAGGGGAAAAAAAAGTGTGATCACTGTGTTACTAAACTCAGCATTTTGAGCTGAAAGGTTAGAGAAACAAATATAAGATTTTCACTGATTAGTGTAAATGTTTAACTAAGTGAGACTGACTTTTTCACCTCCTCCACTCCCTCCGGTAATCTGCGAGCGGTAGCCAGCAGCAGAGCCACTGTCAACTCCGCTGTGGCATCAGTCAGGACATCCGGAGTGTATCCAACACGAATTCCACTGTTGGAAACAACACATAGGTATAACTGAGAAGGCATATAACGCATCCTCTTATTGGTTAACAGTGAAGTTCAGTTGGTTCACCGTTTTTTTATCTCATCGATGGCCAGGTGGTCGAATCCCACAGACAGCGTGCTGATCACTTTCAAGTTCGGCCCTGAAATCAAAGACAAAACAGATAAGCAGCCACTTAGCAGTCAAATAAATGTAATCAAATCCGGAAATTAAAAGCAACAAAATGGCCATCTTCATCGAGAAAATATAAGCTGAATGATTAACAGTGATTATGAACAGACCTCAGGGGTTCAGGCCTGCCAAATAAAGTTACTGTGCCCTCTCAGCTGAATTCTGCTGATACACTTGAACTATAAGTTACACTAACTCATACACATGGTTTAAAGTAGTTAACTGCTTCTGCAGCAGTTGTGGTAACATGGCATGGCTGAGGTGGACGCTGAATGCACAGGCTTTTCCAGCTCAGACTTCCAGCAACCCTTTGAAACCAAAACAGGTACTTGTGCAGCTAGTTTGAACTTTTTAAACATTTCTCTATGAGGGTACAGTGAATGGTTGTAATCTTGCATAACATTTTGGAGTTCAAAACACCCAGGTTAAAGTTGGCCTCCCGTCCAGTTCATATGGTGTGCTACAGACCCTGACACACAGATCAAAATCAGTACTACACAGGGTGACCAAGTGTCCCACTCTGTGTGGGAATGCACAACATTTATATCCCCTGGTCTGCTTGGATCTGGTGACCCTACCACCTGAGGGCAGTGAGTACCTGCAGCTTCCAGGACCTCAGCATCGATCTTGTCCGACAGTAGGCAGAGAAGACCGTGAGCCCCCTGAATACCTTTGAGAAGCTCTTCCCTCGGCACAGGCTCATCGGAGTCCCACTGAGACACCTCACACCTGCTTCCAACGAGACACAAAAAGAACCAGATGCATGAAGTAGCATGTCATTCAAACATGCAGGCTAGCTTGTGCAAGCAGAGAAAACTGAGAGTAATGGTGTGGCAACAAGGAGTGTATAAACATGAATCAGTGCTGTGCAGATCGTGCATGAGTCGATCTGCACAGCACGGACAGTTAAACACTGTTAAGGACAGCTTGCTGTTCATTCACACACAAAAACACTTCGTACACTCCAGCCGCTGACAGGATCTTCATCCCCTCTTGCGGGATGCGCCTCGTTATGAAAACCTTCATGAGTTTTCCCGCTGACTGCATCCCACTTTAACGGCAGAAAACATGCACACTCAAGACTGAAACTTGAAGCTTTTAACCTTCAACGTCAGCAGGGCCCGGGCTACTCTCGAGATGCCAGGAAGTAGTCGAACTCACGCCACTGCGCCTGCGTGGTACGGATGGGCGCAGACACTTGACTCGCTTGAGTTTCTTTTGGCATTCCCATGAAATTCGAATAAAATTTAATGATAGCCATACAAGACATGTAACTATCTGCCTGTTGTCTTATTGGTGAAAGTTCAGAGACTAAGTTAAAGTCTGCTTCCACGCGTTTTTATTTGTTTTTTGGCGGACAATTATGGGATTATCATACAGGAATTACAATAAAGGAATGTTTACATCACCCTTCCGATTTTGCCCCTTGCCACCCGACGGCATGAAAATAAAAGGATTAGACAAAGTCGTAACGATAAGCTGTGGTCGTAAAACGCATGCGCATTGTAATTTCAAAGTAAACAAACAAATGAAAAGTTTTTTTCCCGGGGATCCTGATAGGTTACGTGCATGTGTATATGAATTCATCACCAGACAGCTTATCTTGGTTTAATGTGGTATAGGCTATAAATAAAATAGACCTGACCACCCTTTGCTGCGTGTCATCTCCCTCTCTCAGCTTTCTGTCTGTCTCCGATGTCGCTATTAAATAAAGGCAAAATGCTCCCAAGAAAATATTTAAAAGAATATCATAAAAATAAACAAATAAGGAGTGGTTCACAACCTTTTGCTCAGTATATCAAAAATGAATTATCTGTGTTAGCGACATGTCCACCACACGCAGG
>VURO01033395.1:20745-39595 GCA_015108175.1 Pelvicachromis taeniatus | reverse complement strand
GAGTTTCGTGCCAGGATGTTGTCATGTGACTGTAACTTCCTCATTGAGATGTGTGTTGACAGCGATAGGGAAGATGGCTCTGTCAGCCCTTTCCTTCTCGTCTTCTCTAACCTTGCTTTAACCTATTTTTTAAATTTGGTTTCAGGGCTCTGAGTGGAATGCAGCTAACTTTGAGGAGCTGCAGAAAAACAAGTTAGTAGTTTCACCTGCAACACTTTCTGCAGCTCTGTGTGTTGTGGTCTGTGTCTGTATCCCATTAACTCACAATAAGGGTAACATTTAACTATTCACTATGTTTTGCTCTGGCTCTGAATGCGTCTCTGCATGTTTTTCAGCGTGGGCTACATTCTGAATGTGACGAGGGAGATTGACAACTTTTTCCCAGAGTCCTTTGCTTACATGAACATCAGAGTGTACGATGTGGAAGCCACAGACTTGCTGTCCCATTGGCCAGCTACATTCAGCTTCATCAACACTGCAAGGTACCAGAGGCTTTTTAAATTCAGACTTCTCCATAGAGGTCTGTCTATGATGAACTCTGTATTGTAACACAGACCTACAGTCCTTCAAGTCAAAAAACACTTTACTGTGTATCCTTTTTTGTTTTCTTGCCTGATTGATACCATTCTCAAGATTAAACAATCTGATTATTATCTTAGGGGAGACTGGAAAGTCTCCAAAATCTGAGCTTTTGTTTAAATTTAAGCATCTAAGCTTACATTTTTGTATGAATAACATACAACCACTGGACGTTTTTTTTATACTACATACACATAGTAACAGGTTGGATCTCCTACCATGAAGATATGGTATGGCTGAAGCTAGGTTATGAAGAAAGGTCACAGTCAGGGATCAGCAGTAAGGCTTCGTGAAAAGAAGCCACACTGAGAAAGAACACCGCAGATGTGATGTTTGCTTTGAGAGGGATGATGGAGAAGTTTTGAGAAAGTCAGAAGAAGCTTCTCTGTGGATTTAGAGACAGCATATGATGGGAGCCATAAGATGCATGAGGAAGTCAGGAGTGGCAGAGAAGTGTACAAGGGTGGTGCAGAATGTTTGAGGACAACGAGACAGTGGTGAGATGTGTGGTAGGAGCAATGACTGTATAAAAGTTTTGGGTAGGAGTGACAGATGGTTTTAAGGTGGTGTAGGATATGTTGGCAGATGCAGTTTGGCTGGAGTGTCTGTGATATTTGTAGATGACATTGTGATCGGTAGTGACAGTAAGGAGCAGGTGGAAGAAAGCCTAGAGAGCTGAAAGTATGCTCTGGAGAGACGAGGAACTAAAGTCAGGAGAAACAAGACAAAATACTGTGAATGAGAGGGAGACAGGCGGAAAGGAGAAGAAGAAAGGAGTGGAGATAGTAAAGGTTGAGGATTTAAATGCACAAGTGAGCGCAGACAGGGTGGAGCAGGTGGAGAACAGTGTCAGGGGTGATTTGTGAAGAGTGAAAGGGAAGGTTTGCATGATGGTTGTGAGACCTGACAGTGACAGTGACAAAAAGACAGAAGGCAGAGTAGGAGATGCTCTGGGTACACTGTGTTCCAGTGGTCTGCAACAAGACTCCACAAGTCTTCATGGCCTGATGTGTTATGCATGCCTTAGTTGTAACAACTTATTATTTGAATTACTGTTGCCTTTCTGTCAGCTCTAAGCAGTCTCCTCTGACACTGATAAAGCATTTTCATCCAGAGAACCACCGCTCAGGAGATATTTAGTCTTTCAAGACCATTCTCTGTAAATCCCAGAGATGGTTGTGTGGTGAAATCACCTTTCTTCCATCCATCTTGCATTATCGAGGAGTTGGAACAGTGTACTTAATATAGAGGCCAGTGAGCGAAAAATATAAAATGTTAGAGATTTAACAGCACTGTGTACACTATATGCGTTACTTTAATCATTTATAGATGAAGTGCTTCCCCTTTTTTCCAGTCTTTATGATGAGCTATGCTCACTTCATGCAGCTTCATATTTAATGGACACTGATGAGAGTGTTGTCAGTCTCTGTGTCCACTTTTAACAGAAAGTGAAAGGCTACGTTTCCTCAAATATTGAATTCCATCAAGATTGGCATAACCACCAATTTCGCAGTTCTGAGCTGTCACACTGTGACTCTGCTTCCCATGTAAAATCTAATCTGTGTGAATGATGTGTACAAAGGACGACTGAGTTGTGAAAAATCATGACAGGCAGTATTCACACCATGAAAATAGAAAAATACTGCTTCTGTGTTTTCAGTTTGGAGTCTTGAAACAAAACCTCTGAGAGAAGGCCAAGCTACTCTACGATCAAAGCTGCAAGTCTTAAATTTGCTCAGCTGCTCAGCCAGTTTAAAGCTGCCACATGTTCACAAACCAGAAGTATTTTACTGCCGAGCATTATTTTGCATGTGCGTTTATATTCCAGCAGTTCTTCCTCCATGACGTAATATTTGTTAAGCAAAATCCAAAATCACTGTGTGAGTTTTCCTTTTCATCTTTGTGTATTACAGGAAGAGTGGTCAGGCGGTGTTGGTCCACTGCAAGATGGGCGTGTCCCGCTCTGCATCCACAGTGATTGCCTACACTATGAAGCAGCAGCACTGGACACTGGAGGTGGCACTGAACTACGTCAGGGATCGCCGGTCCATTGTCAAGCCCAACGAGGGCTTCATGAAGCAGCTCCAGACCTATAGCGGCATCCTCAGTGCAAGGTTAGGCCTAGTGCTCTTTTTTTTCTGTTCTCTTTAGTTTGAGGGCTCAGTTGAGGAATGTGCTGTGTGTGCATTTATCATTCCAGCCAGCAGCGCCATAGTGCTCTCTGGAAGCGAAAGTCGAGAGACCAAAGACAAAAATCAGTACAAAACGAGGAAAAAGGGGAGGAAGAAAAGACAGCCGAAGAAGGAGAAGATGAGGGGGAGGAGGAAGAAGATGATGAGGAAGATGAGGGACTTGATGAAGATGATGGCGTAGATACTCCAGATGAAAAAAATGATTCAGGAGAAGACTGTGAGGTAATCAGATCCTGAACAATTTCTTACTTTTTAAATTCCAGATTTTTGTTCCCTTTACAGCTTTAACTCCTTTATATCTTATCAACCACATCTAGGTATTTGAACAGCCTGCCTCAAAGTCTGACATTATCCAAGACCCTGTGCAGACAGGCCCTCTGATTACTGTAAATGAACCAGAGAAGGTGAGCAGACTGCCTGACCCATATTTATCCTCATATGCTCATGCAGAGTGCATCAAAGGCTATTCATCCTTTTACTTCTCTTTAATCTCCAGGTCACACCAAGTGTTAATCGTAGTGGCAGAATGAACCTCTACTCATTAATGCAGTCCATCAGCGAGATGGATGATGTGGATAAAGGATATGATCAGGTAAAAGAAGCAGAGTCCCGGTCTCTCCAGCCTTCTCTTTGTAGTTAAGCTGACAGTTTGTAAATGGCTAATTTAGATTGAGGGCATGTAGCGAAGCCTGTTGTTTGAAATAACTCATGAATAAGGTGCTAACTATATGAGTCATGCTTCTTACCTCTCAGCTGTAAAAGGAATATTGTCGTCACCCCAAGAACGAAGTGATGTAGGATTTTTTTTATATTGTTATTACGTGTAACTACCAGGAGACTGAGGAGTGGCACTGGAGCCCGCCAGTATGTTTCTATAGCAACTTTTTCTTCCTGTGATTATGTTAATATTTCTACAGACATGCACATTAGAAAAAACACCAAACTAGTTTATATTTTTAATCAAAATCTTTAGTTCGACTCTATATTAGGACCTGTATAGCACCCCCCCCCCCTTTTTTCACACCTTGTGTCATGCCAGTAACTCTTAGTCTTCTGTGGCGAATCTTTCTAGAGCTTATGATGTAATCCACATAAGTGGTCAAAATTATTTTTGGCAGCGTTTATGGTTGTGTTGCTTTAGGTGCTAATCATCTCACAGTTACGTTCCAGTGTTTGACACGCAGTGCCAACCATGATCAGAATAAATAAAATGCTCGCCCGAGTCTCCATTTAAAGATCGTTATCTGTCAAGTTTTTGTCTACTTCTTTATACGTTTCCTT
The DNA here is from genome assembly GCA_015108175.1 of Pelvicachromis taeniatus. Lineage (NCBI taxonomy): Eukaryota > Metazoa > Chordata > Actinopteri > Cichliformes > Cichlidae > Pelvicachromis > Pelvicachromis taeniatus. Next base: position 35,543 of record VURO01033395.1, on the reverse strand, counting down.
ACATCAGTTCCAATACTTTTGACATTTGTGAGCCCTTTCATTGTTATGTTGAAGCAAGGACTGTTATGCCATCACTAATAAATTAAAAAACTGTTGTGAATAAGTAGCCAGAAATAGAAGGTGTTGACGGTACTGAAACAGGATAATCACGGTAGTCGCCGGCTACAACGTGTAGTTAGATTTCAACCGAGGTTTACGTCAGGTACTCACAGAGCGTTCAGAGGCGTTTGGGGTTGCAATGTATCTGTGGAGTAGATTTCTTGAAGAAGAATTCATCTCAATGTTACAACTTTGTACTTTCCTACATTGTTCTTTTTCAAAGATGCCTGGCAGTCCTAGGCGGTCACCAGGACAGCGGAGGCGTAGCTATGGGCGACGGTGTCTCACTCACCAGAAACAATGTGTGGATGTTTCACCTGACCCATCGAGCCGGCCAGGCGCGAGCCAAAGCAAGCCCCAAAGTGATTAAAAAGATGAACAAGCAGGGAGGTACAAGAGGGACTATAAAGGGGGCACAGAGGAGAAAAGAAGGAAAGTGAGCTCTGGGAACACGCCAAGGTTTTTATACAATGATGCTAAAGTTGTAATTTATATTTTGCAGGTCTTAGATTGCATATGTCACTTCATCAAAGCTATAATAGATAGTTGATTTTTTTTTTATATAAGGACCATGCTGCAGTATTGCTGTACAAGTGAAAGCCAGGATATCTGATAGCTGAAATCATTGTGCATTATTGTATTATTATGTTTATAAAGGTATCCAAACACATATAAACCAGCATGTCCCTGCCGAACTCCCTCAGTCCCTCTTCTGTTTTTTTAAGCTCTCCTTTCAACACTTCAGAGGTATCTATGCAATAACTGTTTTAATTTCCTTATATGAGGCTGTGTGCTGCCAGCCCAAAGCAGAAAGTGTTCATTTCCTCCTTCTCACAACACATACCGTGTGCAGATATGGAGGATATCACTGTATCTAAGCTGTGCATTATGGATTATGTCAGGGCCAGTTTTATGGCATATGCCAGTTTGCCAAACTGTATTCCTCTGTGCCAGTGAATACATTTAAAGGAAATGTCAGTTTGTTAGGAACCTTTCCCCCACCCATTTCATTTTCATCCATTATATTTTGGCTCCAGGGCTACATGAGTGCCTTCAACCTGAGAATGAAAAGTGATTCTTTAATGATGTTTTTAATGTTTTAGCTTAAGAACAAGGTGGTGGTAATATATTGCATTGCTCTTGTACCATTTCCCACTTTTATGCCATCATAAATGTGACTTTACACCTTTGTGCATAATAACAGTATGTATATAAATATATGTATTGTCACATAATTGCTGATGGCCTGGGTGCATGTTTTGTGTTTTATACCAGCCTGTGAGAAGACACTGTTCAGGGTTTGAGCTTGTATTTATATGGACTTTGAATGGATCAAGTTAAATTATTCAATTGTCTGTTTTGACTAGATGCTGATGAGGAAATTTCTTATTTTCTGCTGGTATTACTTTTTATCCAGTGAACCCAAGCTAAAAAAAAAAAAAAGAAGAAAACATTTAACCTTCATGCTATTTTTAAAAAAAGAGGAAAAAGAAAACATGCACTTTATAATCCCAACACACTGTTCCCACCGCCTGAGCCAACTTCACACTGTACTATGATTAAAATGATCAGTGATTGGTGTCTATTGTCATCCATTTCCTTATTGTAACGGACTCTCCGCTGCCTGCACCTCACTCTTGTTTACAAGCACCTGAGTAAGAAATAAATTATTGTACTCAAACCAAGAACCTTTACTTTTTTGATTAAATAATAAACCAGAGGAGAATGACTTAATATAAAAGAGACCTGGCACAGGGACAAGCCTCTTTTTGAAGCCTACTTTTTAATACGACCACAGTAATAGTTAACAAAAGAGAGGGTTAATGGGGATACAGATTTATACAAAACAGCTGATTTGACTGATGAATTAAAGTCAGGTCCCCACATATTTCCTTCTGGGTTCACTTAGAATGATTCCTCCTGCTTTCATTGCAGCTCTGAAAGACTGAACCTGCAAAACAGAAAAGCCAGAGCGAGAGAGAGAGACACATGAAGAAAATGGCTACCTAAGTGAAGGAAAATGACAGTAACTTTATTTCCAGCTCCTGCTGCATGTACTCACAGAATCTGAACGGTATGTCCAGGGAATTTCCCTGTACACCATCCTGGTGATGCCAGCCTGCTGGCAGCGATGCGCCAGCACCTCGCCCACAGCCTGACAGGCTGCCACGCAGTTTGTAGAAGTCAGCTCCTTCTTCACAGCCCACTCTTTGGTCGAACAAGAAAGCACCGGAATAGGGGAGCAGCTGGAAAACACTTGGGCTGTCACATGGTGTTGGCTGCGGGAGAACATCAACCTGAAACAATGAGAGGCGTGAGAGGAAATTAAATAGAGATCATTGTTCTTTATGCATGAATATGCTATGTTTCATTGGAACTTGACTGATTACATTATGTTTGCGTGCGTTCATACTGACAGTTCTGAACCCAATGGGGCAGAACAAATACAGAATATCTGTATAATCTAGAATAATTGTAGTGAATATATAACAGGATATTTTAGTTATACAACCTAAACAACATTAATTTAAGAAAATAAGTAATACATTTAGATAAATGGATACATGTTTGTATGCTGTATGCTGTGACCCAATGTGGGGTTGATGCACTGACGCACATGACTGTTGTCTCCATTTCTCTTTCAATTTTGTTTCCTCCATTCATCTTGTTTCTTTGACTATTTCTTTAGAGCTCTGCATCAACATGTCTCAATAATGACTGTGTCACTGCTTGTTACCAAGTCGTGATCCTTGTTAGATTGAAGTCATTTTAAATGTGTAATTTAGTTTGATAAGGTAACTGGTTACATTACTAATTACACTAATATAGTTACTGTATAACCTTCTAACAGAGTAAGGCTGTTTAGCCTTATATGTGTAAGTATTAACTAAGTATAACAGTATTAACAGTCCTTGATAAATTTCAGTCTGAACTCATTCTACTGAAACAGCTCTTAGTGTCCAGTCTTATTTTGATGCAGGAGAATATTCTGTTTTGCTGCTGTTGGACCGATAGTGGGTGTATCTGGGTCTGCTGTAGAGTGGTTCACATTATAGCTGTCTGAAAGAAGCTTTCCAAATGCTGTTTCTAAGTACAGGCCCTCTTCCACTTCTATTACCAATAGTGTGCCACAAGTTTCTGTATTGGGGCCCTTATTGTTTCTGTTATATCTGCTCTCTCTTCTGCACATTTATGAACATTTCTTATACTCTGATTTTGGACTTCAAAGTAAAAGCCCTTTAAAATGTCATAAATGAGCAATGTTATAAGGGAATTCTGAATCCAGAATTCCCTTATAGAGAAACCTCCTGTTTCCATAGACTAACTTCACTTAAGATCAACAGGATACTCCCTCACAGTGCTACTCAGTCTGATTCTGGATTTCACGGTAAAAAACCTCAACCATTACAGACCTGTGGTAGAACTGCCGGTGTGGCCACGTTGTCTTCCAGCCCCGATCCTTCACAGCCAGAGCCATCTGCTCCAGGTTGCGGGGGTTTCTGTTCACAAAGGTCGGGTTCACGGCTTCATTTTCATCCGCGGAGGGCTCTGGCTGAGAGGCTGCTTGAGTCAGACATCGAGCTGCGTGACAATCAGAGTCTGGTCAGCTTTTATGACTCAAGAGAAAATGTTTAAGGTTTCTAGCTTTACTTACCCGTCTGGTTTGAAAGCAGAGCTGGCCGACAGCGTTGAATTTGACCTAAGAGCAGCCGCACACTGCGACTAACTTGGCTCAGAGCCATGTCCTCCCGGGCAGCGCTCACTTCACAAATAAAACGTCCAGTCAATGTGTTACCATCAGGTAAGACGCCAAAAAACAAGCAAACATAGTATTCAAGAAAAATCCACCTTTACATGAGGAGTCCCATCTTTGACATTACGATAATATCCGGTTCATTCTGTGCTACTTCGGAAACAGCACAGATAGAAACCAAAGACGCGCTTAAGGTTCCGTTTACAGTAACTCCGGAACTTAAAACGGTGGAAAAAGAAAAAATAACGGGGTCATAAAAATTATCAAAATATTAATTTAATAATTAAAAATCTTCCAAAAAAGGAGGCAAAATATGCAGCCGTTTTCTTTTTAATCAAAGTCAATGATTTAATAAACAGGTTTAAGTCGTTTTTTCAGCGCACTAAGGTATGTCTGGTCTTTTAAAAAATCAACATATATGTGTATATCGCTTACATAAGATTAATAAAATATTAACACCATAACTGGCTTTCTTTTCCTTCAAAAACATTCCAAACAGTATCATATTTAAGGTAAATGGGGTCATTTGAATCCCACTCGATTGAAGCCAGGCATGAAAATCCAACCAAAAGATTTGTAGAAAATTGCAAAAAAAAAGAAGGTCCAAATCCTCCTCTTCTATTTCACAAGATACACAATTCCCAGTTTCTAACTTATATCTATCACCAAGGAGATTATTTGTTGGGTAAATTCTATTTACATTTTTTAATTGGACTACTTTTACTTTGGAAGGGATTGGGAAGGTGATATAATTAGTTCTTATTCTTTCAATTCCCTCCTTTTGGAAATTACTTTAATATGTAATTACGTCTAAGTACATTTGGAAAATAAAGATTCCTTAATGAAGATCTTAAAAATTGTTACATTTAACATCACAAAACTGAATATAATCTATATATAATTGCCATCTACAGTAAATATACTTGAGATGTCAGAATATATTATATAATTTACAACTATGTTTTTAAGTGACAATGGAATAGATCTTATACCCGATTACATTTACTTTTAGTACATTGGAACACCCCCCCGCCCCATTTCCTTATACTGTATGTTTCTAGGAAAATTAGTTGTGATTTATTGAAACGTGAAAACATACATGGAAATACAGTAAATCAGACAAAAATGGAGTTCTTATAATTTTTGTGAGCTGGAAATTCAAAATTTGGTATGACAACCTTTATTTTTAACACAGGCTGAACTTTTAGTCAAGCCTTCTTGCGGTTTCTTTAAGTCGCCTTCAGGAAGAGTTTTCCAGACTTATTGAATGACTCAAAGCTCTCATTTGGATGGTGTTCGGTTCTCTGTCAAGATGATCCCACACTGCTTCAGTAATGTGGAGGTCAATGGTTGTCCATTGTGTGGATTTACTCTAATGTGTTTTGGATCATTGTCATGCTGAAAACAAACAAAAAAAGGCTTCAGCAAACTATAGACCAATCAAATGGAGGGCCGCATGCATCTCTCTGGGCCAGATCTTTTCATAAGGACATGACATTTAGATGCTCTTCATCTGCTACAGATTGAGAATCACCTTGTTGGTACAAAAATAAAATTTATACTTAAAAAACTATGACCTTGGATTGGATCAATCAGGCTGCCAAGAAAGAAAAAAACGCCTAAAGATAAACGATGCTCCTCAGAAGCTAAATATAAAACAAAAAGGGATGGCTCCCTAGACTTTTGCACAGTACTTTCATCAGCGGTAACTTCTCAAAAAAGTACTGTGGCATATAAATGGTATCACTCGGCCAGCAACAGATACTTCAACTGCTTCATAATAAAACTCAACATTTAATTTATTTTCTGTTGAAAACTGTTCAATTTTACAGTGTAAACAGGGAGGGGAAAAATTCATTCCACTGCAGTGGTTTGTACAAAGTGGTGACTTAACAATAGAAGATACCATCTGTCCATAACACATAAACAGACAGTCCCAGTAAGGCACCTGAGAAAAATGTAGCTATCAATAAATACTTATGGTGTTGTGTTGCTGGAAGACATGACAATGTGGGAAAAAAACATCTTTGGCTCATAAAAATCATCCAAATCATTATTTGAAGAATTCTAAAGAATTTGCACTTTAATACTTCATGTCAAAACTTTAACTTTCCCTTAAACTGCAGAACAAATCCATTAACTAGTGTACTTTCCCTTTTCAAAATTGATGCTTATTAGAAATGTTGACAGAGTGAAAAGTACATGATTACCAACTATTTCTCAAGCTACTGATAGAGTAATTAGAAAGCAGTAAATTATGCTTTGAAAGAAAAATTATATGTTTCATATATGAAAAGATATAGTGGCAAATTAACATATAGGGAGTCATTCTACTGATGCAAAAATAACATTACATCATTCATTGATCATTGTGCAAGTTAATTAAACCGTTTCATAGCGAAAGGGAACCAGATATCGGGTACCGTTATTAAGACAGGGTCGTCCTGATTCATTAGGACCATTAGTTGCCAGCAAATTAACTTTGCTGGCAACCCTGAATAAACCTCTGGCTGATCATACAGGGTTTGAGGCATTTATTATGGATGCGAAGGAGAAAGGGCTGAGTTTGTAACCATCTCCACTGTAGAACTTGTTCTGAAACTCCACCCTGTGAAAGAGACGGGCATAAGTCAATCTCCAGCAACAAACAGAAACCTCAGAGCACGAATCGCACTTTTATTTTACAATAAACTTTTCTGCAGCACCAACATCCTGAGAAAACTACTGCATTTATTCTACATACTGTAGGTGCTGTACCCTACAGTTCAAGTCAACTTTGCATGCAGCATACATGCCAGAGGCAGCTGTAAAGTTTGCTTAGCACAGTCATTGCCTTCACTGCATCTGTCACATGACAGACAGCAAATAGAGTGCAATGTTTACACCAGCATGTAACAAAAACATGTGACCATGGATTGCTGGCTTAAAGGCACAGACAAATAAAACCCGACACACCCTCTGAAATAAAAAATAAATTAAAAGCTGTTCCAGATCTTACCCAATGCAATCATACAGCCCATTTCCTTTAAAAACCTTAGTTAAGCAAAGCCATTTCCCCCCTTTGTCTCAACCCTTCTGTCACTCTCACCAGTGCAGACGGAGCGCGTGCAAGAAAGCTGAGAGCCCCTCCATCACCAGAAGGATGGAGACTGTCAACACGGCGAAGAAGGCAAAAATCACAAAGAGGACTACAGCTCCCACGTAACCCTCCCACGTCAGCGCCTTACGCATGACCATCTCCCACAGCACCTCTGACAGCTCTGTGGAGACACAAGTGAGTCACTGTTAGAGAATCACAGCTGGCTGGAAAACAACATCATGAGCGTTTATAACGACAAAAAAAAAAAATAGATTAATACAAAAGAAGAACAGTATGAGTAAGTTTTGTTTAAAAGAGGAAGCCGTGTGTGTGTGCGTGTGTGTGTGTGCGTGCATCATGTGAGTATGAAGATAAGCATTGTGTTTGTGTGTGCAGTGCCACTGACGTGCGTGTGCAAGACTGAGAGCCCAGAGTCGGAGGTAGGAGGCTGTGTTGGAGATGCAGCCCAAGCAGTACTCGATGGTGTGGATGGCCTGATGCATGAACACATCCGCAACATCAAACTCCTACAGACAGCACAACAAAACAAACAAAAACAAAAGGAGTTCACCTCAGGCCGTATTAAAACAGTCACACTAATTAAGTTACTCTAGCTGCACCCTCACCTCTTCCACTACCGCTCTTCCTTCTACCTCCCCCTGATGAACATTGATGGAGCCCTCGTCAGACACCAGTGGACGCCTGTCTTCATCCAGATGCTGCAGAGAATTAAAGATCAGTCAGAAAATAAATGCAGCTTCATAAAAAGAATTAAAATTCGACCAGACGCAGACTCACAACTCCACGTCGCCTTCTCTTGAACATGATGTATTCAAACGTGGGCTTCCCGAGGAGGAGGAATGGCACAGAACACAGAGCAAGCACCACCAGGACCTTCTGCACTATACCCTATACAGCAAGAGTTACAGGGGTTAACCTCATATGACCATTAATTTATTCAATTCAGGGCTTGCACATATTTATATACTCAATGAATACAGCATATTTGTATTCAAAAAACAAAACGGAGACACAACTACATCACTGTTACTTGATAATGCAGTTAATGTGCTGATTACTATATTTGGAAAGTCCCTTAATTGCGTTCATGTGCTTGTAATGGATGTGGCATCTGAGGTTTAAGAATGAGCTGCCAAAGCAGTGCTGCATTTACATGCTAGACTTTCAGAAAATAAAAGCCACAAACAACCACTGAAAGATATAAATATAGTACCAACATACATAAAGAATATCATTCAGTTTATAATAAGTAAAAAAAAAACAAAAAAAAAGGTTTCATAATAACTACTGCTCAGTGTGGCCGACTAACACACACATTTCAGGAAGAGTGAAGCTTTTAGTGAAGCTCACAAACGACGCACACACCTGTCCTGGATAAAGCGGAGGGTTGTCAGGGTTTTCTGTGAACAGGAACATGTCTATGAAGTGGATCAGTATGCTGGGAGCGCTTTTGGACTGAGAAGGCGCGTAAGCAATCCACTTATAGACCACCATGAACACCAGGTAGCCAAACAGAAACAGCATGAAGAAAAGCTCTGGGATCAGCACAAAAATCAAACTGCTGAACTTGCGAAAGTGCCTGTAAAAACAAACAACAACAACAACAACCAGGGGAAAACAACGATAAGAACGTGAGGATGTGAAGGCAGCACAGAGCTAATCTGAAACACACGAAACAAAAGGGTGAACATTATTTACCAGTAGTTGAAGAATGACAAGCAGACTCCAAAAGTCATGTGAACAACGCCGATGATGACTGACATCTTCATCTTGTATGAGTTTAGGAAAGTTAGTTTGTTGTTGGCCATCCCCCAAACCTGACGACAACATAGAAGAGAACGACTGGAGTTACAATCGAAACAACAGATTTAATATGTATATTTATATACATATTTAAATGATAGGCACACCGGATCAATGCCAAATGGATAGGGGCTTGTGAAAACGCCAGGTACAACCGGATCCATGGATAAGTACCGATTCCCTGCCAGCACCGATGAACTGAAAGAAATCACACGAAGGTAAGAAAGTGTGTAGAAAATGGAGTAAAAAGCAAATCAATTTCCAGGGTGAATTTACAAAAATGTTCTTACTTCCATATATTTTTTTCAAACATCGGGCCGACGTGCCAGGCCGAGCTGAAGGTAGCGAGGCCTTTGCTGAAGCACTCGTTGTAAATGGCTCCGGTGTAGATGGAGAACAGTCCCATCAGCAGAATCAGATACCTTCCTCCGAACATCATCCTCCAGATCTGACACAGAGCAAAGGGGGCATACCTTTTAGTAGTCAAGGACATGTTTTAGGACATTTAAATCATTTTACTTAACAGAATAAAGCTGGAGGCATGTTTGTGCATGCAACTTTCAAACCACATGCAAAATTTACAGAGTACTGCTGACTCGGCTGGCTCACGCAGATTATGAACACAAACTGGAATTTGGTTATTAGTCAGTGTGGTGAGCAGGTCCTGTGGCACAGAGGACCAATCTAAACGTGATCTGTTGTATAACAGATGCTGGTTTGTCTGAAATAAAAGGTTTTATTGTATTCTCTGTTTACCGGTTTTCTTGGAGCACGTTGACTGGAAAAAGATATAAAATAGCGCTGAAGTTCGCTTTTAGGTTAGACATCGTCTCCTCTTGTAAATTACCTCATTGTTGTTGTTTCTAAGTTTGGGATCCTTTTGCTCGAGGACCATCCAGAGAGCAGCCAGAGTCATCAGTAAACCATGGCCCACGTCCCCAAACATCACGGCAAACAGGAAGGGGAATGTAATTATAGTGAACAATGCTGCAGAGACATTAAGAGACAAGACTTAACCAAAGAAAAATACCTGAAAGACTTCACTTTGCACAAATTTATACTCTCCAACATTCATGAGGAAATGACGTATGTCGTCTAATGACGCACCTGGATTGACTTCACGGTAGCCGGCCACTCCGTAGGCATCTACAATGTTTTGGAAACCTGTTGTGAAGGAGTTGAGGGGAAACAGAGTAGGTGGAGGTATAGTGAAAGGCAAGCGGTTGTAGAAAGAGTCAACCCCGCTGCCGCTTTTCCTCTGAGATCAGAGAACAGGGTGGGATAAAAACAGAAAATTAAACGATTTACTCATCTGTGCTTTTTACAGCTCTATGTTTCTGCACATTGCTTGTCTCACCCCTCCCTCTCTCAGCGCACTCTGCAGTTCAGGCAGCTTGGTGGTGGGACACCAGGCCTCAGCGATCAGGCACTTGTCAGTGACAGAGGGGCTGCAGAGATTCAGTACCGACTGGATCGCCTTGCACTTCTGGACTCGAACCTTCCACTGGGGCAGAACGGCAACCGCCTTCATCAGCAACTGCTGCAAGAAGTTTTCGGTCTGTGACAACACCTGAAGTTGCAGGAGGAAACAAATAAACAAACAAAAATGAGGCGTGAGAAATGTTCTAGAATTACTATAATATATTGTCTTATGCAGAAACCATAAAACCAGACTGTACAGTCTTTTCATTATTTTGATGCTGATATGTAGCATCAAAAACCAAAAGAAAATCACTCACTGATTTGATGTCTTCAATTCTCCCTTGAAGTCCCTGGAGAACCTCCTCTCTCTCGGCAGACCTCTCGGGGTATGGAAATGTCTCAGTGCGGAAGCTGCGAGGAGGGAAAATCCAAAGAAATTCAAGTTCAAATCACAGCAAGGTGCAGTTTCAGAATCTAGAAAAATAAATAAATTGATTTTAAAAAAAATCCCCACCAATCGCAGATCTTCTTGACTTTCTGTCCAATCTGATCTCCCCAGAAGGAAATGAGGAACACGGTCCATTGCACCATTTCCCCCTGCAAATAGAGAAAGAGCAAACCGCTGTGGTAAAACACCTGGAATGAAACTCACAGCAGAAACTCTCTGTGCGATCCCCTCTCCTTTTCCCCGAGCTCTTACCGTGTCGGGGTGCTCAAGTCGATCCTCCATCTCTCTAAAATCCACGATAATGTAACCGCGACACGCCCGCCATAACAGTCGCTCAAACGAGGGCACCTTCCAGGGGTGGACCACTCCTGCCACAAAACTGAGGGAGAGGAAAACTCTTATATAGAGATGAAAAAGACAACATTTCACTCTTTAACATTTAAGTGAAACATACCTGAGTCGGACATCTTGGCGGTTATCAAACAGACCTTGGCCCTCCACTGCAGGTGGTGGTACCTGTGAGAATAAGACAAAAAGAGAACTTTTTTTTTTTAGCTTACCTCACGACAACAATTACAGAAAATTGTGCAGAAATGGAGTTTTTCACCACGTGTGACGCCGTGAGAGAGTGAGTTCTGGTTAGGACTCCTCTGTACTGACAGAGCTGCGTCAGCTGAGCCCTAAGGCTGTCTCTGTTTCTGGACACCTAGTAGGAAACATACACGATATGCCATCAGTTCCAAAAATTGTTCTTTCTCTCGTGGTGCACTAAGCAGGAAACAGAAGACCCTTCTCAGGCTCCATTTCAGCACTCACCTCCTTGAGCTCTCTGGCGAGCCTCTCGCTTTCCTCCTCTATGGTGAGGAGCTCACGGGGCTGAGGGGCCGAAGGCGTCGGACAGGGAGGAGGGAGTGGACCCTTTAAGAGTGGCGATAGGGAGCGATTTATCTCCTGCTCCAGGAAGTCTGGAGGGCAGAAAGGGTGGATGACAAAGCATGAGAAAAAAAAAAAAGATTAATGGAAACGTTAAGAGGAGCATTATGAGTCAGTACTCACGGAAAGTCTTCTCGAGATCCTCGCATCGTCTGACCTCGCTGACAAATTTCCTCTGAAAGGAGTTCACATTGGGGTTTAACTGAAAGCAGACAGCAGAGAATAAGGATACTAAGCAAGTCTATATGACTTACACCAAAACCCATGATTCAGCCTGTTGCAGGTTAATAAGTGCACTGGACTCCATGAACTGCACCAAGAAGAACGGCATAAAGGGTTTAATGGACTCACGTCTCTGAACTCAACCAGGCCCAGCTCTCCCAGCTCGCTGACACAGTTATAGGCTGAGCCAGACTGAAGAAAGAGCTGCACCAGACACACCTCCTCGCTGCGAAATATGGAACCCATATCTGTATAACACCAAAAAAGGCAGGTAGGTAACGGTTAACAGATGGCATCCATTTTCAGTTGTAGCGAAAAAAAAAAAAAAACTCAGTGCAGAAGTATCTAAGTGGAAACTTAAGAAAGAGGAAGCACCGGGTCGCTCCTGACCAGATGATCAGGTGGGGTTTCCACATTTACACAGACATGTGTCTGCCAAAATTAGCACAGGGGCTCTTTTTCAGTTAAATAAAATAATCAATGTAGTACCTATATATTATAAAGCCTTACAATATTTCAAAAAGGCACAATTAGGCACATTAGTTTTGTCCCCCCCCCCTACATACAAAGCAATACAAGCACTCTACTTTAAATCCCACCTTTATGAAGGTCAGTGTTTGATCTTTTGTTAAAAAGCTCAGAGCACATTTTTCAAAGCATTTCTTTAGACTGTTGTTTGTGGTGCTGCACTATAACCAGACTAACCTCACTCATATGCAGGGCTGAGCAGTGAGTTGGACCTAACAGTTTCTTCATAAACTGAGCGTTATTAGTGTCATGACGGTGGGATTTTTATTTGGATAGCAGCTGTATGCATGTAGCTAACAAACCGACCACTAAGAATATATACAAAATTACTTACATCATTAAATAGATGTAACATGAAGGGAGCGTGGCTTCAGATTATAACTGTAAAAAAGATTCATGCTCAGTGAGTCTGGTAAGGAAAAAGCATTTGACCTCGGCTCTTCTTATTCGATCTATCGACTATTGTCTCTGCCTCTCAGTGTTTGTTGCCTGGGGGCAAAGTTTCGTAATAATCGCTAGCACAACTCAAGTGAAGGAAAAGCCGAAACATTGAAGCGTTTAAATAAAATACCTTTAACGCATTAATATCCGCCACATTTAAGAAAAGTAACAACTGAGTTTGGTTTAGCCTCGGTAATATAGGCGATAACCCCGCTTGATAAAAGCACAGATTTGAGCCTAATGTCGGAAACCTCACCTGTCCGCCTCTTTACCTCCAATCGGCTGTTTGTCTGGCAGTCTGGTACCGAGCGGGACGGACTGACCCAGGACTGCTAACTTGGACAAAGCAGACGTGTTTGCGAGACTTAGAACTTCTCTGTCTCCGCACTTCCTGTTTGTGAGTCACGTTACTGCAGGAGGCACGTGATAGTAACCATTTGAATCTCGCTCCACCGCGAGAGGTCGAGATTTGAGGATCTTTAATGGCGGTAACGAGTCTAATAAGTGGATGTTTTTCTTTGTTTTGTTTTTTTTTTACATTTTTAGTCTGACAGGAAGTCTATTATTAATAATTCACGGTTTGATAATACAGTTAAGCACATCTAGAGCAGCTGGTTTGGCCGTGTACAGTCAACTGGAAACCGCTATCACGTGCGTTTGATAAACCCAGACGTGCCCTGTTTTTGTTTTTTTCTTCTAACTATATTAACTATATACAAACCAAGGCCAGTATCCTAACTTGTAGCAAGGGATGTCTCCAGAAAATACATGGTAATGTCAGGGACAATATTCAAACTAAAAGTTAACCACATGTTTAAAGTGTTTTTTAATTCAGTTCTGTTACATTTAAAGCAACCGACAATAATTTCCTTTCTTAGTAGTTTCATTATTATACAGCAGGCACTTCAAAGGAAGAATGTAGAAGTTCACAACAAATGGACACGCAAAATTCAACTGAGGTGTTGTGTAGAAAACCCAGCCTCTAAGCATACAGATATGTGTCATAGGCATGGAAACCATGGCCATTTTGGGCTTTTGTTGATTTATTTGAGCTATTCTTTCTCCAGGGTGGAATGATTGTACAGCAGAGATCTTTAATGGGTTTAAAAAAAACAGGAATTCAATGCACATGTTTGAATTTATTATGGATTCCCTCTAATCAACACACAGGATTGAGTCTTTTAATAATTGGTGCTGAAGGTTTTATGGTCTTAACTAGAAAAGGCCAACACATGCTAACTTCTTGTTCATGTGATCATGAGTCACTGCAATTGGTCATTCTTATTTGCCAGCCTAAAAGGAATTTGTTATGCAAATGTGTCACTATTAAAACAAAAAAAGTCACAGAAGGATGCTGTACAGACTACCATGGAAAAAGAACAGGTCAAAGAAATCATTTGAATTACAATGACATTCAGACCCCAGATGAGTTTATGTAAACTGGTGACCACAACTGTACCAAAAATAAAGAATGAAACATTTTTTTTTGAGCAGATCAGTAAATCCTGCACTCAAATCCATATTTCATTGTTTGGTATAAAGCTCAAACATCAGGAAAGCAATGAATCAAATGCAATCTGATTCGAAAGGAACTTTACATTTTGGATGTGTCTTGTAAAGACAAAGTAACCATTCTAGCTGAGGACCCTCACAGTGACAGACACTTGTATGGCAATACAAAAGATATTTTATTTAATTGCAAAGGGGCAGATGTGCAACAGTTAAAACAGCAGGTAATAAGAAATACACAACTGGGGGGGAAAACAAAAGACAAAAATGTTTAAATGGAATCAATAAAACAGGAAATGAAATGTGGCAGAAGTTTTTCACAGACGTACACCAATTTCCTACACCTGTTGATCTCACTGTACATGACTGTAGATGTATCTTATCTTACCCTAACAATATTATAATGAAACTGGTCTACATTAAGGAGCAATTATAGTTTCCAAATGAACCCCCCCCCCCCCCCCCCCCCTCCACCAAAAAAAAAAAAAAAAAAAAAAAAAAAAAAAAATTATTGACAAAAAAAAAAAAATTATATTATT